>PNEQ01117877.1:0-16002 GCA_003012365.1 Medauroidea extradentata
CACATTCATTTTTACTGCTGTTGCCATGGAATAAGCAGTGTTTTCCTCTGCCACAAGTGATTTTTGCACAAACACACTCAACTAGTTTTCAGACTGCATTACATCAAAATAGAAAGTATTTTTCTGTAGAAATTTGTGCATGTTATTGTCTTCAGAACTGTCAAAAAAAGGAATTCTTATGTGAGACAGACTATATGTACATTATACATATATTTGCAACTGTTCATGATAAAGGTCATTTTCATTTATGATATATGTATAATATGTATGTCAAATATACTTGCACATAAAATCAGCTTCTAGCTACTGTGTTGTGTGAGTGTATAGTACACAGTCATCTGCAGAAAGTCTTATTTTACCTGTAATCGTGAATCTCATGCCCTTCACCATTACAGTGAATAACAAAGGCCCCAACACACTTCCCTGCGGCACTACTGATGTAACCCCTCCTTCCGCTGACATTACCTCCCCCACTTTCACTGAATGACTTAGTCCCCTGAGAAAGTCCTTAATCCAGTCAACCACCTGCTTGTCATTCAGCAGTTTTCCACTTTTCTAATCTGTATTCCATGAGGAACCTTGTCAAAGGTCTTCTCGAAGTCTATGAAGCATGCATCCACCTGCTTCCCCTCATCGACTGTCTGAACAACATCCTCCAACAAATTTGTATTACAAAGCACCTTTCATTAGCAGTATTCTCCAGTCAGGTTTACTTTGTAATTTCATAATGTGGAATCTGAAAATATTTATTTTCTCGACTGAGAGTCTGCCCTCCCAGCTTTTCCAATTTACCAAGCTTTACATTATTTGAGACTAGTGCATGCCTATCCTTTCAACACTCCAACTCCCCACAGTAATCGCCCTCCCATGATATGTCACAGTTGTTAGATAGTTATCAGGTGAAGTCAGTTGTTTTGGAAAATGTATAGTAGGCTATAATTTGTATTTGTGGTTTTTTATTGATATGTATAATGTTATTATAGAAACTTCAGCCTCCAAAATAAGAAAAAATTACTGCAGTAAGTTGTCGGAAGTAAATTATCCTTCTGAATAGCCTAAATGTTACTCTGAAAGGTAAGGAAAGGGAAAAGGTACTAGGAATGTTGGCATTTTTTTTTTTTCAAGCTTTTATTATTTTATTAATTCTTTTGCTTCGACCAGAAGATTAACAAAAACCAAGTGACTGACTTGAATGGAATAATTTACACTGCAATTAGATATAATGGGCACTGTGCTAAAAGATTAAAAAACACAGAATGGAATTCCTTTGTACTTTTTTTTAAAAAAATATCCGAAAATGACGAAAATTTACCTTATTTATGGCAATTTTTAAAAAAGACAAAATCACTTTGTTGAGTGTTTTTTAAATCTTTTAGCATAGTGCCCATTATATCTAATTTCTTTGTAAATTATTGAATTCGAGCAAGTCACTTGGTTTTTGTTAAACAGGATGTTCCTGTAACTTGCAAATTCTGACTTAGACGTACCGCCATGGGAAAACTATGAGAGCTAAAAAATTTCTACAAGTGGAAAATGTAGTCGCAAGTAATGTCTATAAAACTAACACTATGCTAGGCAAATATAAATTTTTTTTTGCCACTTAAACGCCCTTAATTGCACACTGCCTGACTCAGAGGCATTTTCACACTTGTAATTAAATTTCCTTTCGTCGCCGAAGAAATCCGCTGAAGTACGATGTTTCTTCCTGTCGTTTTCACAAACTATAACCCTCTAATGACTTTACCATCATCTGATAAAATAAAATGAAACTCTGAATCAGGGTAGCAATTTTCTTGTTTCAACAACACAGCAATTTCTCCACCGGAATTGACATTCCGCCACCTACTTGGCTGGCGGATTAATTTCGACACTTCCGGCCTAGATTCCGATCGTAATTCCGGCATAGTGTGTTCAAAAATTGCACTTTTTGATTCCGCTAGCGGAATTATTCCAACAGTTTAAAAAATTGGGTCCCTGGTGCGGCACCCCTTTTGGCCGCGAGTCTACTCACCGTCGATGTGTATCTCCGCTGGCTGTGGATTCTTTTGATATTCTGTGTGTGCTGTTTTGTCTCTCGTCACGTCTTTTTGTATATTTTCGACTGTGCATTACTGCGCACAGAGTTAAATTGCATATTGGCTGTACTGTGTTTCTGCCAAGGCCAGTGCCCCGCTCCTTGCCCCACACCACGTGAATGAAACAATGAATGAATTAATTAAGGATAGAATGCAACGCGTTATAGGTATTAAAATACCGAAGTGGTAATCAATAGTAAAATAACCTAAATTTTGTACTTTGAAAAAATATATCATCTCAATGCCTTATAGTACATACAAGTTAAACTGTAGATTTTATAATTAGATCTCTGTACCTTTTAATTTGTTACAAGAGTACTGTTCTAGCTTGGCTATTCCAATTACGTAGCACATAACTTGAGAGGTCTATATTTTCTTAAATTCTATATTTGCAGTTAATTGTATTTACAGAACAATACTAGAAAACATTCCGAAAACTATGGTTCTAGTCTTTTACGTTTTATAGCTTCTTCTGCATGTAGCTTTCACTATGTGAAACCTTTCTTAAATAAATTTTAGTATATTATAATTAGTTTCTCTGACTTTGCATACTGTTTTCGACGCAACAAATTACTGTAGGGTAGCCCTTGAATAAATAATTTACAGTAATATGAAACCTAAACGAATCACCCATTTTCTTGTTCCTGCAACTGCGAACCACTAAACGAGACCAATATCTCTATCAGAATTATCATTCCGCCACCTAACAAGGGAAGGAGACGGCCACTTGTGTGACTTGTCGAACAAGACGCCACCGCAGATGTTTGCAAGCCACGGAACTTGTCACGTTCGGTGAGGGCGTGTTCGCTTGCGCAACTTGTGTCTCATCGAGGCCCCCTCCCCCACTTCAAGGTCATACGTCACAAGCTACAAACTTAACACCCTATCACCCCTCCCCCAGCACCTCAACGACTGCGCGTCGAGCTGTCGCAACAACCCGCCAAGCGAGTAGGGACATAATGAAACTTCCTGAGTTCTCTGGACATATGCACGAGGACGTGGACCAGTTTCTGCAGCAGTGCGAAACACGGTGTTTACGTTACGGCGTAGTGTACGATGAGTGGGTTGATCGTGCGATTAGCAACTTGCATGGTGCCGCAAAGGACTGGTGGAGAATATGGGGACATGCAACAATTACATGGGACGAGTTCGCGAATGGTCTTCGGTATCGGTTCGGGTCCGCGGAGGCTATAGCAGACTGTCAAGCGCAATTTTATAGTGAACGACAAAAGGACACAGAATCGACAGAGAGGTTCATAGCCACAAAAATCCAGCTGTTCCGGCACATCTATCCAACCACGCCGCCGGAGGACGCACTAAGCAGCATAACCCCACGTCTGCGACTTGAACTCCAACCATTTTTGGCAGAAGTGAAGGGTGAAAGTGTGGAGGGATACGTTCATCGAGCAATCATCGCAGACAGGGCCGTCAATCGGCTGAGGGGACGTCTATTACAGACACTAGGACGGGCGGACGAGGAGGCCCCCATCACCAGAAATATGCACGAAAGCGGCACACCAACGGGCCGAAGACAACAACTCGCGATTGAGGCGCAGCAGTCTGCTGACCCTGCGTCCGCCCCACAACTCTCGAGACAGGACATTCGACCGCCACAGTGTCACACCTGCCCAGCGAACACGTTTCACTGGCACTGGGACTGCCCTGTTAGGAATGCCACATGCCCGTCGTCGGGAAACGCCTAAGGCAGGGAGGCAGGCCAGCTGCTGACCTCCCCGCTGTCAATCGCCAGACACACCTGACCACGACCAACACCGACTCAGAGCCATTTTTGGGACAATTAACCGTCAAGGAGGATCAGTTACTCCGCATCCCGATCTAAGTCAACAACCAACCAACTGCTGCATTAGTTGATACTGCCGCCAGCCATACGTTCGTCGCATCCACACTCGTTAATCTATCACAGATCCGACCTGGACCCTGTATGCTACAGCTGGCCACCAGAGGGAAGCACAGTGCCACACAGGGGGTAACCGACCTGACGATCAGGATACGCAACCAGACGTCTCAAGTTGTAGCCTTGGTCATGGACGGCCTACGAGAGCCCGTCGTGCTGGGGAACCATGGCTGCAGCAACAAGCAGTAGTGATAGACGTCGCGGCGAAGAGGGTACACGTGGGTGCCGGGGAACGACGAACAGTGTATGTTGTTGACCGGCGGCCGATTACCAACCAACACACAATTCACCTGGGCGACCTGGACAACTAGGTCCCAGCCGAATACAGGACAGCGATACAAGCTCTCTTGGATGAACGGAAAGATGTCTTCGCTTTCTCCGACCTATTTCAGACAACCATAGCAGCTGAGCACCCACAAACTGAGACACCACTCCGAGAGGAGAGTGACAAACACTCGCAAAGCAGATGTGACAAGACTCCGGGACTGGCGTTACTTCTCACGTCGACGCCTGGTGTCATAACACCGCCGCAGGAAACCAAACCAATAGTGACCATGCCAGATGAGGATGAGCCGAGACTCCAACCCATCGTCCGGGAAGTGTGGGAACTGGATGTGCCACTAGAGAGTACGACTTTTACCATATACATCGAGGAACCAGAAGAGTCGCCTCAATGCCAACCACGGCGTCGACGCAGCCAGCAACCCCAGTTACACTCGTTCGAGCCTAGCACAAATGGCCAGCAGGAAGAAGGGGTCAACCCCGAACCGAGGAACGATCGGAAATGCAGACGCCGAGCACCTGCCTGGTTTTGTCCTTGTGTTCGCCGCTTTCCGGAGTGGGGCGTGGCTGGTGGCCCTCAATCATCGGCGCCTACTGTACAGATGCCAGTGGCAGAACGTCAGGACGTAAAGACAACATCCCTGGAGATGCTGGTGTTACCGACGGCCGGCACCCCAATGTCTACTCCCTCGATCCATACCAACAAGACACCAAAGGGAGCCCTACAACCTACGACCTCGCCCATGACAGAAACAGCAGACCTGCTGTGCACCACCCGACGACTCAGGAGATGAAGCCGGAGACGTCGACCCACAGCAGACCGTAGTGTTCAGTCGTCGGGGGCAGCACAGGCAGCAAAGTACATAGCGAATGCACACACCCACCGTGACCAGTTGTCTTCAGGAGGGGGCGTATATCGTTGTACCAGGCCACAGGCCAGGTGGAGTTGCACCTGGTCGCGGCAGGTGTTCGCAGAGTGTGTCAGTGGCAGGTGTGCGCTGGTTGGTAATGGCAGATGTGCGGTACTTGAGTGTGTGTGGCGGATCAGTGACGGCAGGGCATTAGTGAACTTGACATCTACGTGCGACACCTGCCATCCCAGCCACCGCTCGACCATCTGCCAGTGCAGGACAGATGGCTTCGCCACCCCCTCCCTCTACCAGTGCATGAAGAAGGCAGTCTGAAAGCAGCGGCCGTGACGGACGGAACGAGAGAGACGTGGTGTGCTTCGGGACTCTGATTCGTCCAGCAAGAAACGTAACGCGCGTGTGCAACTATCCGGCCCAGTGTGTTACTTTGTTTCGCCATTTGGAACTGGCTCGCTTAAGGCCCTCGGGTATGGGGGTGTAGACCGCCCCATAAGTGTCCATGTAAGGTGTAGTTTTCTCCAGATCCTTCTTGCTTTTCCCGATCCGCAGCTGTTTCGACTTGCCAGGTGAGAGAGGGGCACGCCGACTCACTCTCACCAGCCACGGCGTCAATAAATATAAAATTATGACATCTGTGATTTTTTTTTTTTTTTTTTTTTTTTTAATTTTTTAAATAAAATATTTAGTGCAAAGTTGCCTTGAAGTATAAGATATCATTCTTTGTTACTGCTACAATTCTTATGTTTTCAAGAGTGTAAGGAATTCACTGAAACAAACTAATACACAACTAAAAGGTTTAACAACATAGCATGAAACAACATAGGTTAATAAAATATTCTAATTTCTGTATTTTATAGTTTTGTGTTCATATAATTAACGATGCGGCAGACGGCCCACCTAAGAGTGCCTTCTGCGACAAGATAATCAATCTGACATAAGGGAGTAGCACAGTGCCTAGTTCTTCCAGGCACTTTTACCTCTTGTTTATCACAAAAAGCAATTTTAGTAATCTATTTAGTTTATTCGAACATAATTTGCAGACAGGATTTGCTACTCCACTAGCTGGCGGCTCACACACAGGGGGTTATTTCAACGTAATTTTACTTGTTTATTGCCACTTGTCATTATTTATTGTCTACTGCATGGGTTTAGGTTCAAGTTCATGTACCAGGGCAACACCACCTTCAGTGTGTGTATAGTTTAAGAAATTGAGTAAAGGTGCAACAACCTAATAGGAGTATCTTTCTACATGCCTTGTGTAGAGTCATTTCAAGTGGGCTAGGGGAAAAACTTTTTTCTTTTATGAATTATAATAGCATGTTGGGCGACCAAAACAACCCAGCAGGCTCATCAGTATAAGAAAGCTTGTTCTCTCCTGGTACTCATGATGTTAATACTATAATAATCTCTCATATTTTCTTAAACCATCTGCCACATCAACTTTAACGTAAAATGTATACAGTTAATTCAGCCTCCAGGTTTGGTGCAGGAAATCTGCATATTGCACCACAACATTTCCCTCCTTTTGCACTCTCTTAAGGGTGCGGTTCATCTCAAGTTTTCAACATCTTTATTTAATTTTATATTTGCACCAAATATATTTTTTTCTTATTTTAGACACATATTGTGAAAATCTACTTCTCAGGAAATTTGTGTATCTCTTATAGTTTTTGCGTAATGAGTCGTAAACGTCAAACTTTTCACTTTACGGTTTTATGTACGCCACTAAAACCGACATACCAACCCGAAAAAATTCACAGTGTATAAAAATGGTGTAGGCTATGATTTTACATGTATAAAAACAAATAAAATATTTTTGTATTTAGTAGAAATGCTGAATTTTAAATTGAAAATTTAAAAATTTCAACAATTTTTTAAAAATACAAATTTATATATATATATATATATATATATATATATATATATATATATATATATATATATATATATATATATATATATATATTGTTTTGTTTTTATGTGTGTCAAAGGTGCATCCAACTGATGTTATATGTATAGGTTTCATTCTACATTCCACACTTTGTAGAAGCTGACTCAGTTCACAACTGCATATCTGTGCAAGATATCTGCAGCCACAGTACGAAGGGCTTATTTGACTATCAGGAAACACAAGTGCACTGCAAATGCAAAGTGTTGCAGACTTCCACATCCCAATAGGTTGAGACACTGTAAGTTTAATTTGCTGCCATGAATGTCAGTTGATATGGCAATAAATATTGTGAATCGAACAGTAGCTAGATTATGGTGAACCAGAATGAGATCACAGATGCTCTGCAGATTTACATACAGTGCATAAACAGCACTTTACGCATGCATATACTTCCTGTTTGATGCACAGTCTACTGTATGCATAGAACTGCTGTTCCCTCGCAACCTGAAGAATGATGGTGATACGAGCTATTTAGATGATAAACATATTAATCACTTTGGAGTAAATAGGAAAAAAAACATAAGTACTATATTCAAATTATTTTATTAAATAATCATACAAAGTGATGTCTTTTGATTAATTAAAGTGACTGGTACAAAAGTCAGCAAGAGTTGAATTAAAAAGGCAAATGACAAACATTTAGCCTTCATGGTAGTAGTCTCAATAAAACAATATTAAAAACCCTGTTTTTAATTTAAAATTCAAAAATTACTATCACAAAAAAATCATTCAACATATAAACTTCGTTAATTACTACAGTTTACACATTTCATTTATTTCAGTTGCACAAAACGTGTGTTTAATGAAATACTGTTGAATAAAACTAAGTAATATTTAAAACCTTTTCAATGATTTATTTTGATGAAAATTGCTTGTTTAGTAACCAACTACTTTCATAGCTCATACAGTTAAAAATGGTCACATGATCACATAATGGCTTGCAGACTTTCAATATGGCACACCTCTAAGAACAGATATTAATTTCAAACAAAATATTACCTGGAAAGCAAATCCTAGCCTCAACGAACACAGGAATTCCACTTCTAGCAATGTAGTTTCCTTCAATCAGTTTAAGGTTCGTATTTAGTCTTCATATTACATAATTTTATTATTAGCTTTTTATGGCAGTTTCGCAACGTAAATCCTGTTTACCATTTAATACAGCACAGGCTTTGAATGAAGAGATTTTGGTCGGCATTTAATATCTAGGTTTTTAGCGCTGGTGAGGGGTGACATGATATATGGAGCAGCACTGGAATGAAGGGATGAGGAAAACTGGTAATCCCTGAAAATACCAGCCGACCAGTGGCATTGTCCAACACAATTTCCACATGCCAAAATCCGGGGACCAACTCTGACAGGAATCAAACCCTGATCACCTTGGTGGAAACACAGGCATTGAGATTTAGATGTTTGTGTATACTTACGTCGCAATTAAAGCGGGTATATTTTTGTGTATTCATAATTTGCGTGACTAATTGCAACCTAATTATACATTACCAGCTCAATCACAGTGTCTGTACCGTAGTGTAAAGTAAACAGAATTTGCAGTATAATCACCGACTTAACATTTCTCTTGTCAGAATTTTAAAATAAAAAATAAAAAACAAAAAAAAATCAAAGTGACGGATGAAACAAGAGCCTTAAGAAGAATTATTCAGTAGGAATATGTTTATTTCCGAATAACAGTAAATTTTCACTTGCTTAAAACGTGAAAACATTTTACCCATCAAGTGCAATCCTAATACAACTGTGACACCAGTACCATACAACTAGCCATGCTTACAATACAAAGTGTCTTGCCAATTTCTTCCAAACAAAAAAAGTAGAGCAAGAAAATTAACAACCACAATGACTTCTTAGCAGGTCGCTTTGGGTGAACGTATTTTGCACGTTTGAGGCCTAGAAGTGTGAATGCGATAAGAACGTAGCTGTTTCTATGAGACATTAAGCTGTGACTATCATTTTATGATGTAACATTAAAGATAAAGGTATATTGTACACGTCTATACCTTTGAAAAATTATGCGCCACTATTTTCATACCTATAAAGCACAATAAACACCCATTATTCAGCTGCGTAAAAATAAACCTAAGAGATATATTGGTAACCTGAAATGGGTATACATGTGTGAAATGTTTTTTTGTACACTATTCCTAAGCAGAAATAACTTGTGCACAATGAGAAATTTACTAATAATCTTGCCGTGACTGAAGCTCTGCACAAAGTTCAACAGCCTGGGCAAGCGACCACCTCAAGTCTTATCGCCTTTAAATTGTCATTACACTTAAAAGTACTGACACTTACCTAAAACTGGAATTGTAAATTAAGTAAAATCTGTCCAAAATGGATCCTCTTTTAAACTGAAATCTCTAAAAATTACATTTGCTGTGTATGACACCCTGCTTAAAATGGAAACTTCCACGATGCAAAACAAAAAAAAAATTAAACCGGAATGTAGCACATTTATAAACATTACAGTTGCTCATAATCTCTTGTGTACTGCTCATACTTTTTCAATTCAAACAAACACTTTCAAAACATGGTGCAAATTGCACAAAGAGAATTTTGTTTCCATATATAGGGATTGTTTACTGTCTTTTAGTGGTTGGCAAAGAGTTTTCTATCTACAGGATAACAATTCATTTCCTTCAGCGTTGCGATGACTTTAATTACTGCACATTCAGTACCTGCACTTCACTCCAGTTTCATTTTCTGGATGGCATATTGCAAATGACAGCTTACAGAATCAATTTTTATTTTTATCTCACGATTTTAGCCAAGCTTTCACCTGGTTAGCTACTTTGCTACATTAAAAATAACCAAAACCATTCATATATTTTTGCTACACCCAACACCTTTTTAAAATGTCATTCCTATAACTGGATGTTTTGGTTTGCTAGTCAGCTAATCTTCGTTTCGTAAGCAACAGACTTTTGTTTTTTAAAATACACCCACGTAAAGTAACCTACTAGAGCTAGCTAGGTTTTCTGGGTCATGTGGCCAGGATTACAGTTCACCAGAGGTAGCCTGGTCATGATCAAGTGCATGCACGAAGATCATGTTTAGGCGGCAGTCAAAACTATAAATCACTTTTCAAAAGACTAGTGAAATTATACTCTAACTCTTACTAGTGATCAAAAAATTTTCAAACATCTGCCAACCTGATATATGAAAAATGCCATGAATGAAACACAGTAAGTCATATATTGTAATGACTTAATTCTGAAGATAGGTTGCTTAGGTATCGCGGGTAATCAAAAATGTTTAAACGGGCCGACAACTCAATAACAATAATAACACAGCATGAACTTAAATACATAAAAGTCAAGTCAGTTTACAAACTACTATACGTCTAGTGTACCAAGTTTGATGGTCCACAGGTTCAAAAGTTTTAGGGGGAAGGACATACTCATACTACCAGGAAGGTGACTGATTATGTAATACCACTTTTTATTTCAGAAAATACAATTAAAACAAGGAAAATATAAAATTAATGTCATTAGTTCTTCAGAATTCTGTTTTATACAGCTTTGTGTCTTAAAAAGCACTGATTTTTAAAATTAAATGTACATCATTCACAAAGAAATACAATTAATATAAGACAGGGAAAAACCTCTCCACTTTAAAGCAATATGATTATGGCTGAAAAGACCAACTACTATATACAGTACGAGATTCTCTTCAGAACTTTCCTTTTGCTAACAAGTACATATTCTTGGTTCACTGTTACGTGCTGACTGAAATAAATGAAAGTAAACTATAAAACTGACTCACTAATACATTATGACCATAATCTACCAAACACAACTACTCTCACAAAAATATATAAAAAATACTACTGATACACAACACACATTTACAAACATGGCATTCAACGTGATCTGCACTGCAACATAATTAACTTAACTTTGATTTTGTTAGGAAACTTAGCAATACATATTTAAAAATTGAAAGGTGAAACACCCTACACACTTTAATATTCTATGTTCACATTAAAAACAATTCAATATTCCTCAAGTTAGCATATTCCAACTTGCATTAATAAGACTATGATCTAGGAATCATTCACACAAAATATGAAATGACATTTTGAAAGTAGAAAAATGCACACAGACATTAGTGTGTGTAAAACAAACTGCTTTGCAGCATAATTTTACATGTTCACAAAAGGCCTCATTCACAACCAGGCAATCTGATTATAAGTGCACTTAGATATATGGTGTACTACGATTGAAGGCAATGATATTTTTAAAGGGATAAATTTAGTGGCGTAATAATTGAGGACTGTGGACTCAAATACTACCTACACTGTCAAATTTTTCAAAAGCTTGGTTAATGAAACATAGAAAATACTTTACCATCTAGCATAGAAGTTGGTGCAAATAAGTAAATTAGTAAAGAAACGAGTAGGATGATAGGTGTAATGATCACTACAAGTACAAAAATAACTGTCTTAATTTTCACATTTTTATCATAAATATTACAGATAGTGAAATCATCCAGTATAAACAGCATTTATTACAATAGTACATATATTTATGGCAATTTCTGAAGGCCCTACTCAATCTACACAAGCCTTACCGACTCTACATAGGAACTTTCACATCACTTCTGTTCCCCATGTAAATGAGTTCCATTGAATGTTTTCATTTGATACAAAGTACACAAATGTACCCTCAGACACAGAAGAATATTATACTGTAGTTCACAGTTACGTCAAACTGGACTTGGTTCATTTATGTTATAGCCAAGACAGAAGTTTGCCTAATTTTGAAATTTTGTACCATTTTTGCAGTCCTGTTTACAGACACTTTTATAAGAAGAGAAGTGTCAAAATTTGGAAGATTATTGTTATATTTACACAGAGATTTTCACCCATTTTTCCAATACTTAAACAAAAATTGGTAAACAAATTAATAAGCATAGAAAGTAGGTGATTACGGTATGTCAACTGAAGTTGTAATCACCAGCAAATCCTTTCATCACAATTTGGACAGCAAAATGACAATGCACCTCCCAGCAACTGCAGCACACATGCATTGACCGTGCTACTCTCTTATTCTTTACTACACAACAATATCACACATTTACAGCTAATGCAGCACAACCTTGCATTCCAGTACCAGTATAACAGTAAGCCCTTCTTAATTGTAAGAAAAAAATGGTACAAATTAAATAAACACTCTTAAACACTGGTTTGTGCATAATTAGTTGAGTATTGGCCTCCTGTAACCTGCTGTGGGTCACTAGACTCAACCACACGACAGCAAACAACACAGAAAACCAAGTGTCCTTTGACAAGACAATTTGGAATTAACGGGGATACGTGCTAGGGCTGGAAGATGGGGTAAAGTGATTCACTGAGTACCTGTTCACACCACATTATAGACACCCAAGCAACAGTGTCACAAATTCACCTACAGGGCTAGGTGTCCTGGGAAATGATGACACTTGCCGCAGTGTGGAACTGTGGGCCGAAGACACCGGAAGCTGTTTGGACACCTGAACCAGTCACACTACAACTTCCGTATGAAGCGAAATACCTGGCAAACTTTCTGTGGTGCTCCGACCTACTCCTCTTTTGGTTGATCTGCTGCAGAGGTGAACTTGCTCCCTCAACTCAGACTTTTTTTTTAAACCTTTACAACTTACCCCGAGGACAGGGCGAAAAAGAACTGAAGGTAAAAAGTTAGTTTTAAGTTCTAAAACCTATTGTTATTTCACTGCATGATCCTATGCATGCAAACAAGTCACCCAGTCTACCCATCTGCTTTTACTGAGAGCTACTCTATGTAAATCACTGTATAGCCAGACAATTACATCAGCTTACCAGCAGCGTAAAGACGAAGGTAAGTAAACTGTTGGAAATCAGCAAAAAGTGTGTGCTCCGTGCCTGCCATCTGTACTTATGTACAGTATCTGAGTGGGTAGCAATAGGAGGCAAAGGAAAGTATGTTGGTGGTGTCCATGTCCTACACATTCCTACTCCGGTGTGTTAAGCAGCCTACAAATTACATCTCGTAATTATGGCAATTCTTGTATACCAATAATTGTATCTTAATCACCAAGACAAAGGGTAATGGCTTGTCCTAGTCACACCCAGTTGTGTTTCCAGATACGGTGACATATTTGACAAAATATGTTTTTTTTTTTTTTTTTTTTTTTTTTGAAATTTTTGAAATTTTTAAAATTATATATAAAAGAGAGGGTTAACAAAAGTCATTGAAGCGTCACAAAGAAATACTAGGACCAAAACATTAAAAACAGTCAGCTTTAGTAAATAATACAGTGACAAAAAGGCCACTTATCTCAAAGAGGAATATACTGCAATCTGGTAATGTTGTAATCTTATTTGCTGCCCTGCCCAAGTTACTGAGCAGTATGCAGAACTTTTGCACACAGAAGTCTACTCAAAATTACTCTACAAAAAAACCACTAAATTTCTGCTAAGATATAGCATTCAAAAAAATTATGCCCAGGTAAACCCATTTATGGCTCTCCAGTAATTTTTAAAGCTTATTTTCTCATGGCCAAAAATGTCTAAGATGTATGTTTTTGCAGTCCTTTTTAAGTAAAAAGATCTTGGTGTAGAATTTGAAGGGGAAAAAAACATATGTCAGTATCTACATTACCCTTTATCTTTAAAATTATGTCATAAAATGATAGGGCCTCATAGCAGCAAGCTACTGGTGAGAAGACTACATGCCGTTTAATGACTTGTACCTTAAGGCTAGGTTGAGGTGCGATGTGAATACCTCGGTCACTTAGTACTTCCGCACTTCCTGGTCTCGAATACGTAAAGTACGTATATCGAGGCTCCCATCTTAAAGCAGCAGTTTCACACGTGCTCTGAATGTTAGCACAGAATAAACAGCATTATTTTGTTAAACACTGTGCACTAACAACTGCATCATATTTAGACTGTTACACATGCGCACAGCTAAAGTAACTTTATTTACAAATCAAAATCTTACAATGCATAGGTCATTCAGGATAAAGTGAGCACTAAAGATTTAACCTTTGAAAAAAATCACTAGCTGATACTGCATAATATGTAATTCTACATTAACAATAGTTACCTTACTCATACAGTTGGCAGCAAATCGCCGTATATAGTTCCATGTATTTTTCTTTTTTAACAAAACAATACTGAAATAAAATTAACTAAATTAGACATATTTGTGTTTTATATGAATAAAAAACTTTATCAAACTGTGTAAGTTCCTACAGATTGCACAATTTATCTTAAAAAGCGGAAACATCACGCGACGTGTTCAGAGAGGTTCGACATTCCCCGTTATTAGCCATTAGGTGCGAAAAGATACAAATAGGCTACAACTAGAACTTTAGCAGGGCTTTTCTGAGTGCTCACTTTATTCCGACCCACCTATACAGTACAGTAATTATACAAACGTAAAAGTCAATGTATCTTGGTATTCAGTCACCTGATAACATGAAAGTAGTACTAATAGTTTAATTTACAACAATAATTTGGGATACAAAGGAAATATTTTATCATATATATAAAATAATTAGGCAAGTACAAAGATTGAGTCAAAGTGAAGCTAAGTTCCCCTAAAGACCAACATTGTTTACATAACAATAATTATGGGGATAATATAAGCTAATTAGTTTTTTAAAGCACAAGTGAAACCACGAATAGAAGACATAATAATTTTCAACAAGAATTTATTTCCTGTACATCACATTAATGTTTATTTCTAAGAATCACAAATTATTAGTATTTACAAAACAGGAAATAAACAGATGAATTTATGTTCATTACGCTGTGGTACAGAAAAAATGTAAACAATAAATACAGCTATAAAAGAATAGTCTAAAAAAACTACCCTGTAAACAATTTGACATTATTAACTTGTTACACATGACTTCTATTAAAATTAATATAATTTTCTTTTAAATAATTTACGTGAATGCTACACTATCCCTGTTAACATTTGAAAATGAAATTTATTCTTGATACCATTGACACGAGATCCTTTTTGATGTCCAGGGAAAATATTTCCACAAGCAGGACGATCAGTAGTACCTACCAATAATAACTTTTCAGTTTCATTATGTTTAATAAGTTAATATCTTTGGTTATATCTTTGTTAAATGTTAACATTTGAGATATTATTTGTTTTATTAAAAGGAGTACCCAAAAACAGTAGACACTTAAATTATAAACATTTCCCTGATTAGAATGCAGTTACCTTCATTTGATCCCTTAAACTGGTTTTTAATGTAGAAGTGAAATGAAAAGATTTTGGTCAGCACTTAACATCCAAGCCTTTATTTAGACTGGTGAGGGGTGATATGAAGTGAGTATGGAGCAGCGCCGGAGTGAATGGGCGGGGGAAACGGGAGATCCCCACGAAAACCCACTGACAAGCGGCATCGTCTGGCACCATTCCCACAAGTGAAAATCTGGGGATCGACCCCACTGTAAAACCAACCCAGATCACTGTAGTGGGAGGTGAGTGTTTGGTAATTGTACAATAAAAAACCCCAAATACAAGATTTTTCTCTTAGGCAAAAAGTAGATACATATTATTTTAGTCCCTTTAGAAATTTTATAACTGAGTCCTCCTGTATTTTAATTTATTTTAAATGTAAATTATTCATATCACATTATTTTATGTCTGGATGTCGAACTTACACTTAACAAAAAAAAAAAAACGTAAAATGTGATCATACCTAATCCCACACCAACCCTCAATGCATTCACTTTGGCAACAATCCCCATTCCTTGGTAAATAATCCCTATCTTACAGCCTTACATTCACACTCCATCGACGACCTTAACAGTGTGATCAGTCAAATACTTTCCTAGACTGCTGCTACTCAAGGCCTTGACAATAAATTAGATGTTCAATCAGTTAAATAAATACATACAACGTCCAA
>PNEQ01117877.1:16102-53453 GCA_003012365.1 Medauroidea extradentata
CCCCCCCCCCCCCCCATCATTCCTCATCTCACAGTAGACATCAGTTCATGCTACAGCTTCTACTTTACTCATTGGCTCTCCACTGCCTTCAGCAGCAGAAATACTAACCAGATACCTCATCAATGACAGCTACAATTTAGTACTCCAACTACAGTGCAAACACTGTAATACCGAATATTTTGATTTCATCACCAAGTAATCTTCGGCACAAACTAGTACAAGAAACAAACAGCAACATCCACCACCATACAATAATGCAAAGGTTCTATGACTGATCTGCTAACATATCACAAAATATGGGCACGCTATCAGACTTTACAATTCACAACTACCAAACAGCTACCGAGTCACAGTTTTCAGCCACATCCCAGTTCAACTTCCAGCCGTTAGGTTCGCTAGTTAATACCATCATATCTACTGAAGCAAAGGCACATGAGAAAGCTGGCCTGTCCAATTAAATGTCAGTTTTGTTACTTTAAAAGTTTTCACCTGACAGTTTTATAACATTTTTAAAGGGACTTACAGCTTTGATGAAATACAAGACAACCATCCTGTACGACGTCACTTTTACCAACTTCAAAATTAATTATTTTGATGCGGGAAAAAAAATGGTAGCTAAGCCCATACAATATAAATAATTTAACAATAATTTTTATGGGACAATTTGTTTTTGTTTAGTTTAAATAAGACTCCGATAAAAGTCTTGCAGTACAATTTAGCAATATTTCTTGTGTTTAACTATTGTTAAATGCAGCAGTTAAAGAGTTAAGGGATGCCAACTTGTAACTGAACCCAGGTAATGGTGTAGTTTCATTTGTGCACTGGACAGCCTACAAAGACTAACAACCTAGCTTATTAAGTGCACTGCATTACTAGCTAGTAATAGCATGGTTTAAATGTTCAATCAATGTTAAAAATTTAAAAATAATTACTTATCAATGGATCAATTTTAAAGACTGTGCTTTCCAACAAGAGGTAATTTTACGTGCTACTCTTAAAGACGTTGCCAATATTTATGCTTAATAGGTACTTACGGGTGGTGGGAAATCGCATATTAAATTATATTCAGTGGGGCTAATCACCTGTCAAACCTACATGTATGGCAATACTGACATATTTGTTCATCTTGGAATCTTTAAGGCAATTTTTTCAGTTCCTTGAAAACTATGAACAAATATGTATTTTTGTGCATGAAAAACATTACTAAACTTCCCAATTTATAAATTCCATTTAACATTTATACTCCTATAGAAATTTTTCCTCCTCCCTAGGCAAAAAATACTTGTATCCTTAAGTGATATCGTGAAAGGTGACTGAATGTCACCGAATATAATTTAACATGTAAATCCCTAGTCTTGCTCTCTTCACGACTCCGAGGTAAATATCTAAAATTTAACTAAAATTTACATAAAAAAAAAAAACTTGTACAGCAATGAGCAAATATTTTTTTTTAAACTTCTAAGTATTTTTCAAGAAATATTATGTAGCATACATACTGTACATTTAAAGTTTAATCAACTGAAGATTAATCTTCCTCTACCTTCCTCATTTAAATGTTGCAGCCACAAGCTTGATATGCAGCACCCTTAATGTCTAGAAACCAACTTAATGGCTAATGGCCTCCAATGTCACAGCATCTAGAGATGGTGCAGAATCTATACCAACAGTAAACTTCATCATTTACGACCTGCAACTATCCCAGCTGATATTCTGTGATATTTTACTTGCTCCCTATTCTTTTTAAAGCAATGCGAGTTCAGTATTCTTTCAACTGCTGTCTTGTTTTATGTGTGTATAATATTTATTTCACTTTAAGGAACATCTCCTTTCTCTTAGGAGCCTAAGAAACTCACTGTGTTTTGAAATGTATCACATATCCTATCTTAATAATTTTGTAATGTTCAAACGTGTCTGGTGGTGCGAAAGGTGCAATTATGTCCCGTCACTATAATAACAACAACAATAAAAACAATTACTGTATTATTATTGCTATATATTGTGTACGTGTGTGTACCCAACTATGAATTATATGCTCTTACCATGTTTATCATTGTGCACTTAGTATGTCTGTTTTCTGTGTTCTCTTTTGTAAAAGGTCCAAATACGCCACGTTACTGTTACTATTATTCAATAATAATAGTTATTGTCGTCATTGTTGTTATTATTATTATTAGATTATTGTGTGTGTTCAACTAAGACTGATTTTTATCTATCATGTTTTTATTATTCTATTTTGTGTGTCTGACACTGATATGCTTCTAAATACTGTATATTTATGCAACTTGTTCTCTCTCCTTACCGCCTACTGCTATGTCTTGTTAATTTAGAGGTGTCGTCTCCAACTAGAGCAAACTTATTGCTCAAGGAGACACATATTGTTGCGTGCTGGCCTGGCAGCAGGCATGTTACATCATGCTAGGTGGACAGCTTGATGATTCAACCACGCCCGAGATGTCATCGGGATGACGTCTTTGTGTACATTACTCTTGGCAGGTATGAGTGAGGGAATATCTATTTTTAGACGTGTGGTCATCATGTTGCACCGCCGACTGACGTCACTAAATGGGCCGTACAAAAGTCCCCAAAATGTGAAACAGAGGCAGTCTAGTCTAGTCAATCTTGTAGAGTCTTGTCTTTTGAAGTCTTCTGAAGTGTGAAGTGAGACCAGAGTGTGGTGTGGGTCGGCATCGGCGTCGGCGCCTCAGTGGCGATGACGGGCGTTGTGAGAAGTGACAGGCCGAGGAGTAGACAACACTTGGGGTGTTGTGTCGACTCGGTGGAGCTGACAAGGTGCAGTGTCTCGAGGATGGCAACATGGCGACAGTGGTGAGTGTCGAGGCTAAGTAACATCAGCGGGCTGCAGAATGGCCAGACAACACCGGGTGTTGTGTCGGCTTGGTGGAGCTGACAAGGTGTGGCGTATCGAGGATGGCAACACGGCACCGGTGGTCGGTGTTAAAGCTGAGTAACATCAGCAGCCTGCAGAAGGGACAGACAGCACTTGGGGTGTTGTGTCGGCGCAGCGGAGCTGACAAGGTGTGGCGTCTCGGGGATGACAACACGGCAGTGGTGGTCAGTGTCGAGGCTGAGTAACATCAGCGGTCTGTAGTAGGGACAAACAACACTTGGGATGTTGTATCAACGACAGCAGTGAAGAAGGTGTCGGCGTGCTACAGAAAAGTGGTGGGCTGTTGAGAACAACACTGGAGGTATCATATCAGCTAGAGTAGTCACTGGCAACTTACGAGAGTTCACTATTGGTCCTGCTAGAAGGAGGTGCTAAGCTTGTGGAGAGAGACTGATGAAGACATCTTGGTGACGTCAGAGTCTACTGCGAAACTTCAGGCACATACTTTCAGAGGAGTATAGGGCGAACAAGAGGACGGCTGCTGCAGGTCGACGGACAACAAGGAAGTGCACGACGGGAGTCGAACCGAAGACCTTAAGAGTGAAGACAGTGGTGCACTCGAGGTGCTACGCAGCTCATGGTGAGCCATTACCACTTCTGACTGTTAAGGTTATACATTGTCACTGTTTGAAATACTGTTGATTGGATATATGGCTGAGCTTTATTTTTGATATCTAGTCTTTAAATAATGGTAAACATTTTTGTGCTTTAATTGTCAAAGTTAATTAACATTTCTGGGGCACAGTAGTAATTGTGTGCATAATTAAGGGTGTTGTGAAAGTTATAGTTGATTGCTGTTTTGTGTATTTTTGTAAGCTCTGATAGCTAATAAATAAATAACTTAATTCAACTATTTTATTTCTAATTATAAGACCTCTATCCCAAAGAGCTCAGAGAATTGCCCACATTTAAATTTTTGCTAAACTTGTAACAATATTTTGTTATACGGTATTTAACCATATGACTCTTTGCAGATAAAAATAAATAAATGAGCTCACCGAATACTATACTTTTTCAATTATGATTCAGAATTTCCAACTGATTTTATTTGAGCCAGTAATATCATCATCATGAATGAAATTTGCAATACAGATAAAATACTTCTATAAAATTTTCTGTAACAGAATTTGTGAAATAAACCTATTAATATTTTTGACACTGTAATTTAAACTATATAAACTATGAAAAATGCATCATAAATGTCATAATACTGTAACACATGGTAATTTGCATTGCAGCACCATTACTCATTCTATGATATTTGTTTGATTTTTCAATTTCTGGTTGCAATACAATTCAGTGTTTTATGTAAAGCTTTTATAGCGTGTCTGTCTAATAAATGGAAGAAAAGGGTGTGTCAGTTTTCTTTTTGTAGTATTTTATATCTATGTTTTAGTTTCTTTAAGTGTCTTGCATCATGCAAAATATATCACATTTTAAGAAAAGGGACAATTATTTGCAATCTTATACATCTGGAAATGATATGAAACATCTTTGTCTTGCTGCAAATGTATGTGCTGTACAGTAATTCACAAGTGATATATATAATGTAGTTTTGTACTATACTGTATACGTGGTTATTAAGTTCCTCCTCTATCCTGTCTTGTTACTGACTACAATAAGTTTTAATTTGTAAATGTTTACATACAGTAATATGCACTGTAGTTGTATGTACAATCTTTTGTGGTCTTGGCAATTCATGTACATACAGTACCTACTAAAATACCACTTGTATGTTATAAATGGTTGTACGCATATCCACACTACATATTATGATTAGAGATGATGGTATATCGCGAAAATGTTTTGTGTCAACATAGCCTTGAAAACACTGACACAACGTAGCTGTCTGCAGACCAATAACATGCATTAAATATTAAAATAGCGGCATTCTTATTGGCTCAGTCAAATAGGGCAGTAGCTCCACGTACAAGGAAAAGCCAGTAATCATTTGATAAGTTGAACGTTTGTTGAAGCCTAGCAAATAGTCAAGTTTTTCCGCGATAAACCATCATCTCTAATTATGATGTTAAATAGTACAGTACTGAGCTATAAAACTACAGTTATTTAATGCTGCTTTGTTTTATAATACACATCAAAGAATTACTTTCATTGAACTGTGAGATGGAACGTCAATCTTGCTCCTTAGTTTTTTTTTTCAGACTGATACCAATAACTCATATATATTTTTTTAGCCTAAACCTTTGAAAAAATTTGAGACACTGTGCAGTCTCATGATGCACAATACTGTGGATGAATTTTAAAATAATGTACCATTAGTCAGCAAGAAGCATTTTGCTTCATCATTTTGGCTTACTTTCATGACAAATAAAGTGGTACCGGTACTTTGAGTGACGAAATCTAAAAAACCGTTCAGTACATTGATGCAAAAAAATTCAGCTACAAATTATAACATCTTAGTATCAGAACTGTGGAGCAAAATGTAGATATGAGTATTAGGTAGCAATAAAAATAATATTTTTGAAATCACTGCAAAACTAAGGAACAAGCCCTTTAGGCTGCTGTCTACTCAACAGCAGTGGTGAGAGTAAGGATTGGGACTTACATGTTAAAACTACCTACTTTCTGCTTTGAGGAGATGAGAATATAGCTACAATTTAAAAAAAAAAAAAATGAGTATGCGAAACCCTCTTAAGAAGTTTCCTGCTTAATAAGACAAATAATTTTGCACCTTGTCTATATGAACATGTATAAATTAACCCTTTTAAGAAGCTTTCCTGCTTAATAAGCATTATTTCTTCCTGTCCCATCACAAACGTCTCAACAGAGTTTTACTGTATTTGTTTTCAAATGATTTTTCTCAGCACATAAATACTTATTTGTTCATAGTTTTCAGCTTATAGAAATGTGGGACACACCAAGATGAGCAAAAAGCCAGCATATTTGAAGATTCTCGATACATAGATGACTAAACCCACCAAATTTAAAGCAAAGCTCTTAAGCAATTATGTATGTTACATGAAAATTAAAACACCAAATTTGTAAACAAAAATATATAAAAAAAAAATTTCAACAAAGCCATACTACAGAACAAGTGATTCCAACACATTAAATTCTTATCTTAAAATTTCACATTTCACAAAAATAAAATACATTTACAGATCTTAAAATTTTTTACAGATTATTTAATTCATTATTGTATAACTATTGCTTTGGTACTAGTAATACACGTACATAAATGGCGATGGTGCACGACCATCTTTAATTTACAGTATTTTCCCAGCTACAAGTATTCCTGAAGATAATTATATTAACATTTCTTTGACATTTCAAGCTCCAAGTCCTTTTAAAAATTGTTAGATAGTAAATTACTTCAATATTATCTTACATTTGTTGGAAGATAATAAATAACACAACCATTCTTACCTTCCGACAAATGTCAGATAATATGGAATAATTTACTATCTAACAATGTAAAAAGGTGTAGCAGACTAATATTTAGGGCATGTGAAATGTCAAAAATATTGATATGAATACAGGAATGCTTGCAGAGGAGAAAATACTGTAAATTAAAGATGGCAGTGCATCATTGCCTTTTACCAAAAAGCACAAATTTTATGGCCCAAACTGTTAAAATAAAAATGGCACGTAGAGAATTCAGAGCAGAAATTTAACAATTTAAAGAATTTACTGCTTATTAATACAGTAGACTCCCGTAATAGCGAGAAATCTGTTACATAATGAGGTTTTTTTAAGGAACTTTAAATAATTTTTAAAAAATTACAGAAAAGATTATGATTTTATGAGCAGAAACATGTACGGTGAAATTGTGAGAAGTAGGCTCGTAGCGAGTTTCGTGACCATGTGAAGCGGGCTTTTGTTACTGTCTGCCATAGATCTATCACCTCCTAATGCCGCAGTCACGTGACACATTCGTTCACCTTGTCACCACATTATTGTTCTATGATATAATTAATTTCTGATGTGATTTCAGGAAATAAATAAATTAGTGTCTAGTATGTCAATATCTACCATTCACTCATTACCAATGGTGTTAAAAATATAGAGCAATCCTGAGTTTAGCAGAGTGGGTATTGTCCTAATCACCTCTGCCATAAAAATAAAAAAAATTAAATAACATATGAACATAGTTGAAAATATAACAGACTTACAAAAGAAACAAAGCCCCAGAAGACAACTTCCCGTACATAAAGTAATAGGTTCAGTAAAGTGGGGCGTGAAAAGGTGATCAAATAACTGGAGCGTGGCCTGTATACAACAAGCCTGTTCCTGTTCCTACATTAATAAACTAACATTTAATTAATATAACATGTTATTTCCATTTTAATATATTTAAACACAATTTTACTGTCACTTTAGTGTTATTTTATTGGGTACTGAAGTCAAAAGTGGCCCAAGTTCAAAATAGTGAACACACAGTTACAGCAATGATTAAACCTGGAACAATGACACCTCACTATAACGGAACTCTAATGTACGTAAAATTGTGTAAATTTTGTAAAAGATTTGGTGACATTAAAAAAATATAAGACAATTTTCACAGAAACTATGTTAAAAAAAACTTATACAGGTCATTCAGAATAAAGTGAGCACTAAAGATTTAACCTTTGAAAAAAATCACTAGCCGTTGCTGCATATAATTCAACATTGACAACAGTTACATTACTGCTTATACAGTTGGCAGCGAATAATCGCACGTAGTTCCGTGTATTTTATATTTAAATACAACATTACTGAAAGAACATCAAATGGAATCGACCTCTTTGTATTTAATATACTATAAAATATTTATTTATGACAATATTGACATACTTACTGCCTGTATAAGTTTACTTAAACGGCAGTATAACTGAACAGGTTTGAATTCTTAAATTGCGTGTGTCATTATGGCGTGTTATTTTTTTTTTGTGGCGGTTTTGAGTTATAATTAAATTCAATTTTCATGTGTACATATTTACGAGAATACGAGATACGTAACAGCAATAGTGCGGGTCGTATAAATTAGAGTCGATGCACAGAAACCAGTATTAAAAGACGTTAACTCGCAGGTATTTATAACTAAGATTACTATTGGTTATACACTTTATTCAATACCAGTGTATTTAATGAGTAGATATTGTTGATAACATTTTCAGCCCAGTGTAATGTAGAAGTAAACCTTGTACAAGCCTATGTAAATTAAAGCACGTGGCAATGTTTACGTTTACATACCGCGGAAAGATATAAACTGGCAGAAAATAGAAATTAATCAGAGCTTTTTAGAGTGCTCACTTTATCCCGAATCACCCATAATTGTAATGATATTATGTATTCACTTCTGAGAGATTATTTTACAGCCTGGTTGTAAACCACACACAGTAACATTCAAGCAAAACAGTTATGCTTTGGCATTAAAAAAACATTATTTATTCACAATACACATTCAGCTAATGTCATAAATTACAAGTTAGCACCTTATCAAATACTGTTATACTTTTTGGTCAGTTAACAATACAAAAACAATAAAAAAAAAGTATAAAAATACAGCACACACCTAAACTACGGTTCATGCTTCACACATAAGTATCTCTAAATATTTAGTAGCAAAAATAGTATCAAATTAACATGCAATAATATCAAATAAAAATTACTGTAAGTTGACAGCAAGTACAGTTACAGGATAAGTGCAACACATCTCGAGTATACTGGAATGAGATTCAACGGGTCACTGAACCATTGCTATGTAGGTAATGGACGGGTTAAGTACTGACAAAATCTTGGGTGAACTTCTCCTGGCAAGCTGGACGTGATTCAAACTACAAGCCTGCGCACGCCACATTCACAGCAAAACTTGGCAACTGCGACTGGGTACTTTGTACCACATTCATGGCAGAACTTTGACAGTTTCGAGAGATTGTTCTGTGAGCTTATAGATGGCTGTGTTGGGTTTTTCACCTCACTTTGTATTACCTGTTTAAAAAAAAATTTACCTTCACACACAGAAAAGTTTAGTTCGCAAAAGCATGAGTAAGGTGCTCTTACAATTTCGCTAGCTGAAACATTTTACTACACAAAAAGCTAGACACTGAAAAGCACTTACATATACAGTACAAACATCACAACAAAATACACACAAACACGAAATAAAACAAATACTTTGGTAAGATCTTTGTCTCAGTCAAAAAGAGATGAAACAATTAATTTAACAGATAAGACACAACCCACTCATCTCCCAAATCCTCTCCACCAAGCTACACTACACATCATTTGTGATAAAGTAAGCACTAAAAATTGAATCTTTGAAAAATATCACTAGCCGTTACTGCATATAATTTAACATTAACAATTCCAATCATTGGCTTACCCTTTGCATGGTTGGTGATGAATTAACAATATATAGTTCCGTGTATTTTCCCATTTAAATGCAAAAATACTGAAATACAATAAATTGTAAAATTGACATATTAGAATTTTATATAATTAATAAACTTTGTTTTATCAAACTGTAAAGGTTCATACCAAATGCACAATTTATCTCACACCCGCTAACATCAAGTCACATGGCCAGAAAGGTTAGACATTTCCCATCATTAAATAACTGTTATGTTCAGAAAAATATGAATTAACTGAAAATAGAAATTTAGCAGGGCTTTTTAGAGTGCTCACTTTTTCCGGAACCTCCTATACAAAGTATTACCGTCTATTTACTGAGGGGTATGAACATTGTCTATCTATAAATTTTGAACCACTATGGTGTAAACATGAAGAATTTTTTGTTTTGTTGGAAGTTTTTCCTTGGGGGAGAAAATAGATACAAGAATAAAGCAACTAGGCTACATTTTATTGCTAATAAACCATATCTGGAAATTACCTACTGCTCGTAAATACAATGCTCATTACAATATACTGGTGGGGAGTTTTCTTATTCTTTTCACAAGGACAGTTTACAACTAGTAAAAATTTAGAGAGACTAAAATATTGCATAAACTCATTAAATATTTAAATTTAATTAGTATTTTTAGATTCCATTGACAAATACTTTTACATTTACATTAATCTTAGGTACATTATTGATGTAAATATTGTACATACCTATGTAAATCAAAATATGTGGTGGTATTTACCTTTACTTGCAGCAAACAATACAGACCAAAAACTAAATAGGGTTTAAAAAAATTATCACTTTAGTGTAGAGTGAAATATCAATTTTATAAATGCAGTGTGAACATTCACCACTCTCAAAAGACAATGCCTGATCACAACAAAAATATTAATTAGCGGTTAATGCATATTGAGAGAACCTTAGGGTGTTTTTCCCTTCCTACCTATTCTCTCACCTAAACCTCCTTCCAAGGCAAGAGTCCTATTCCCTTCGCCTCTTTCACTCTGCACCTAAATGTCGGAAATATTTCTCCACTGCGACATCTACTTCGGGTATCCAGTGAACCTCAACACTGGAGCAAGATTCTAAGGACCGAATTTATAGACCTCTTTCGAATGACAACCAACTGTTATCCCTATAGAGAAAGCATTGGGGAGAGTTGGTTGTCATTCGAAAGAGGTCTACAGATTCGACCCTTAGTCTACCCTCCGCAATTTTGCTGGCCACATGGACGGGGTTCTTGGTAAAAGAGAGAGGGAGGAAATCGCAGGGAGCTAGGAGTATATCTCCTCCCGTTTACTCAAATCCAGAACAGACCACTTCCCTTGAGCCTCCACCTGTTGTTGGAGCGTCTGTCGTTGACAGGCTGCCACCTCTCACGCTTCTCGTAGTGGACTCTTCTGTCTAAGAACCGTCTCTGCTTGCTTGTCGGCTTGGTCAAGGATAGGTGGTGTGGGGCTCACACTCTGTTCGACCTCCTCAGCCATGCACTGAGGGTGCCTCACCTGCTAGACTGCACTAGGCACCCTATGCCTGTCGTGTGAATATTGGTAAATCATGCAGGAAAATAAAGGAGTAAATTAGAGTAGATGATTAGACAAAACTAACTGCAAGCCCTTACTTCCTGAGGGGAGGGGTAGGAGGGGTGTTAAATATAGTACTCTCCTTCGAGAGCATTACAGTGACAGCCACACCTGGCCCCAAAGTGTGAAGACTGCACCACTCAAGGGAGGCGTGGGAACAGATGGGCACCCGCTGTGCATCCATGCCCACTGTAGCCAACCAGGACCCTATGCCACTAACAAACTTCGCAACTTCGCACATAAATGTGGGGAAGGGGGAGGCTGCAAGTGAAGTAAATAATACCTAATTATTGTAATTAAATAAAAATAATTAGGAAGACATAGCTTGTATGTACTTACATACAATCTGTCAAGTAACTGTAATGAATACAAAAAGTTGTATTTAGCTACCAATAAATCTGGCCTAGAGAGGCAAGGAAAGCATGATCCCCAAGAAGACCGGTACTGCTTTGTGGTTGGCTAGGAGGTTCACGCCAAATTCAGGGTTGGTGGAGACCAGTGTGTTTTCAGTACAGTACTCTTGAGCAAGAAACCATGAACTGTAGTTCACCATCATTAAGTTACAGGTATAAATACTAATTAACTTGTCAATACACTGTTGACAGTAATACAGGATCCCACGAGAAGTGATGGGAAACCCATACTTGCGGTCATGATAACTCTGAGTATTCTCCAACGTAACATGAATGTATTTAAAAAAATATAAACTGCATGAGTCCAGACACTAGCGTGCGTATAAATTACCTCTCAGTCCAAAAAACCAATATTCAATATAATTTTTTTTTAAATTTCTTTTGATGGCTGGGCATCCTACTTTCACATCCAAATATTAAGTCTGTCTAGTATGTTTGTGAACCCAGGACATTTTGACTCCAAGACTGTTCTGAAGTTTGTAGGTTATACACTGAATTAATGAAGAAAGACAAGTAGGCGTGCAAAATAAATTTTAAGTATTGTATTTGTTAAAGAAAGAAGGTTATTTTATTTGGAAGTTTCTCAAATACAAAAAGTAATAGAATGGACTTAAGATTTTTTAAATGCACAACCTCTCCAGCTTGCAAGGATGGGATTATCAGAAGTGGATATTTGCCAATGGAAATTCCAACTACTGGTCAGTGAGACGATACTTGACATTATTC
Organism: Medauroidea extradentata; assembly: GCA_003012365.1. Taxonomy (NCBI): domain Eukaryota; kingdom Metazoa; phylum Arthropoda; class Insecta; order Phasmatodea; family Phasmatidae; genus Medauroidea; species Medauroidea extradentata. The sequence goes on from PNEQ01117877.1 coordinate 28,076, forward strand.
TAATTCTGTAATAGTAGTAGTAATTCCTTGTGTAAGCCATACTGTCTTCAAAATGTACTTAAGCTTCAAGGTCTGTATTTTAATATAAATAAGATTAAATCAGTTTAGTTGCAAAAACAACACCTAGCTTATAGCATGACTAAACCTTACACCACACAATAAAAATGCATGTACAGTAAATATTATCCATAAAAATTTGCACTCCCTAACTCAGGGCGTATTAAGGAAAAAATCATACTGCTCCACCTGCTTACATGCACACTGTGCATATTACATTCTTCTCTCTAGAAAGAACTAAATTACTTGTAACAATTACAACAAAATAAAGATTTTTTTAGATTTTCATACCATTTTTCCATTGTTTTAGTAACTCTCATAAGCAGAACAAATACATTTACAATATTTTCATTACACTTAAAAAATATTTACATTGCAATTACAGTACACGCTTAACCCATATAATATGCTGTACTAATTTTAATATCTCAATTCATTAATTTGATCAATAAAAAAGTTAGGTACAGTATTTATATATTCTTCAGTGCTTAAAAAAATACTTCAGTAGGTCTTTTATTTGTTAATATAATGTTTTTAAGGCAAAAAGTGAATGAAAAAAACAGGCTCTGCTGGTGGCAAGGAAAAACTCCTGGTGAAATTAATAAAACAACATAAAACAGTATGTAACATATGTGGCAATTCTGCAGTTTTGACTGGAATACCTTTTACAAACAATTAAGATGGCATAGGTCAAGAGATAAGAGCAACAATGAACAAAAAATATTTTTCTCTAGCACCTAACTCCAATGTAACCAAGAAACAAAATCCTGTCATAGTTGCTGCAAAAGCCAAGAAAGGAAATGTACTACTATAGCATTAAAAATGTTGATAATGATAAGCATCAGATAAAATCTTTAACTACTTGAAATTGAACTGTGCCGTACGATAATTACAGTGTTTAAAATTATGTATATAAGTGGGAATTAACTTCAAATATTCTTTAAATTGAAAACCATTGACGATTTAAAATTTATTTTTGATTTGTTAACCTTCCTTGGTTGTTTGCAGTTATCTTTACTGCCATTATAATGTAGCAAAATTTTATTCACCATTAAAGTTTGATAAGTTATGTGCTTATATTACTATAGGCGGTTCGGGATAAAGTGAGCACTCGAAATAGCCCTGCTAATGTTTTATTTTCAGCCAATCCGTATCGTTCTACGCGTAACGGCTAACGACGGGACATGTCTAACCTCTATGGACAAGTCACTTAATGCTTGCATGTGTAAGATAAATTGTGCAGTCAGTATGATACATTTTAATATAAATATGTATTAACTATATAAAATACAATTACGCCGATTTCAGTTGATTTTGTTTCAGTACGGTTGTATTTAAATAGAAAAATACACTGAACTAATTTATGTAATTTCGCTGCCACCCCAACCATACAAGCAGTAAGGTGACTATAGTTAATGTTGAATTATATGCAATAATGGCTAGTGATATTTTTCAAAGGTTAAATTTTTAGTGCTCACTTTATCCCGAATACTGTGTTAAATAAGTTCTCAAATGCTACATTTATATCAAATAACTTTTAAACATCAGAAATAAAATATTAAATATGAAAAACAATGATACTGCAAAGATTAACTACCCTTTGCACAACTTCTGGAAATTTTGCAAACAGTGATACACAGCAAAGTGGAACCGAAATGAGTTTTAGAGGGCAAAGTCTTTGTACTTTTCCAGTTCTGATTTGCAAATTCCAATAATTGTAGAACAGAAATAACAACAAAAAAGGAAAGGAGAAAAGTTGCAAAGATTGAAGGAGGAAAAGCACCCAGAGTCCTCCCCTGACCAGGTACTCTTACATTATGCACAGATCCAGGTTAAGAAAGCCGAGACGTCTGTGACACATGTGGCTAGCGTAGGACACAATTACCACCCATAGTGCACGAGGCAAAACATTCTGCAGTGCCCACTGTAGCCCAACTAGGATCTCCTAGGCTTTGTCCACAAGGAATCACCACAATTCCGCTAACCTTCACTATGCAGTAGAGCGTTTCTCAAGGGACCGGAAAAATGTTTATAACCACGTAAACTTAACTGCCTCGTGAAATGGCAATGTTGGATGGGAGCGAAAATGATGGAGGGCTTCAGAGACAATGGAATTATCTGTTAGAAAGGACACCGGTATAGATACACCTGTTTATTGAAAGATACGAGTGTCTCCCTCATGCAGCCACCGGAACTGTTCACATTAAACCCCAGGACAAGCTTCTATCCTTGACACTACCACGTGCACTTACTGTTGCGCAACAATGCACCCAGAAGTCCCCGGGAGTCGTCCTTACAATCCCTACTAGTACTTTCATAAAATATCCAGCTAGTAGAGACATCCAAATTCCTGATCCATGCCTAATTTCTTGGGAGCTGTTACTTCAACCAAGTGATAGTGAAAGACTGCTGCTGCTGCACGACCACTTGGAGTGTACTAGCTCGGGAGGATGGAGTCAAGGATGCTAGGGATGGGCGCTCACGTGCATGTCGTCTCAACACTGCCCCTCCCTCACAGCACACATGACTAGAGCGGAAGAGAGGAAGAATTACAGTGACAAGGTGCAGGTGCATTCCCTACGGCCACCACCCTGCCTTAAACTACCCGGCACACACACACGCAGGTGCCGAGGCAGGGGGAGTTGCCCAAACAAACTCCCACGTTGCGCCCTGCCAGCCCTCTACAACTGTATGTTGGTTTATTTACGTCACACACATTTTGGACTCCCTGAACCTTACGTCTCATCTTACAGACCATTAGACTTAAAAATGAGCAGTGTCACTCACCTGGATGGAACACAGCTGAGGGAAGGACATCTCGGAACCACTGGAGCTGGGGCACCAGTGTTCAGCATCCAGCAGTGAGCTGTCCATCGTGTCAGTTGTAGGCAACTCCGAGCTACGAGACTCTGATACGTGTGGCGACCTACGGTTCAGGCTGCAACATAGTACACTCACACAAACAGCGGAGATAGAATACTTCAATTACATACGAACAGAACTTTAACTTTATAAAACAAAGTCAAAATTACATAACTCGAAATAATGCAAAAGATGAATCCATTTCCTGATTAAAGAAAGATAGAGTATCACTTTGACTCGAGCCACTTGATTATCAGATATAACTACATTATTGATAAATATTTACTACCCATGAATTATTTCTTTGAGGAAAGAGAGACGTGAAGAATAAACATATTAAATAACATGTCATGTTCTGCCAAATCATTAGTTGTGTATGGGTGTTCATAAAATCAGTAGCCTCCATGTGAAATATGTTTTATGAATCATTAGGGTGTTTAAAAAATGCGGGAACAAGCAAAGATGTAACAGCTACAATGGACTTGAGAGTTGACATACCTGCTGTATGCTGAATCAGCACTAATTTTATTCCCAGTAGCAAGTGTGTTGCTGGAAATACGCTCTACAGGGAACAGCTCTTCGTCCTCCGAGTTCGCAACAGCCTTCCTGTCGATGGGCTCACCACTGCTGCCATCCTGGTACAGGACGGGAGGGGGAATGGGCTTGGAGCCAGGACTAGGGAACAAAGAAGGAAGTTCCTCCTCTGTCTCGGATCGACCACTGTCAACGGGAGAACGGAACAAGGACACGGACTGCTGGAGGGAGAGCGCTGCCTTCTCCAGCTTGGCGCGGTACTTTGTCCGCATGCGGGAGGTAGGTGACGAGGAGGACAGGTAGTTCTCAAAAGCATCCTCTACGTCAGGTGGACACCCAGGAGTAGGGCTCTGGTCTTCAGATTCTGAAGGTTGGGGTGGACTGGGGTACCTGATGAAGGCAGATGTGAGAGAGGTGGCAAGAGGGGAAGGAGTAATAGGTGTGGGTTTGATTATCGCCTTGGAGGATATTTCTGGCATGTGGTGGCCACTTACGTGCGAAAGCAGATCCATCATTTGCCTTTCGGCAAACACATACGGGTCATAGTTGTCAACTGACGGGCTAGCAAACATAAAAATAAAATATACAGAAATGTAAACTTTTTCAATAGAACACAATTTCACAAACCTTAATTACTACTTAATTATAATTTTAATTTTTCATGAAATATAAATACAAACTGCTACTTAACAAAAAAATTTGTTTACTTTGTAAAGTGAATTCCAACAAGCCCAGCCCCTAAATCTTGGACAACAAGCAAACTATCAGTTTCATCACAAAACAAATACCAAAAATCAGTTTCAGCCCAGTTGAAGAACATGAAAACAAAATTTTCAACACGTGAGATGCCTTCTAGGTACAATTATATAACTGCCCAGATTGTTTTTTCTCTTCATAACTTAACATATTGGTGATAGTTGTATTATTATTATTATTGTATATATATAAATATATAAATAGACACACAGTATAAAGAAAGCACATTTCAAACACACTGTGATTTGAAACACCAGCTAAGCAACTACCTTAAGCAAAGGACAAGTAATCAACCATAAAAAAAAAGGAGTAAATTCATTTCATGTAATGAAGGTTCATGTAATGGTCCAGGAACAGTAACTTTTAAAGTGATCTAGACGAGAAGCACAAGACACGCTGGCTAAGTGCTGGAATGTGTAGGCACACAAAACACACAAGAGTGCATGGTGACAGTGCAAGTGTGACAGAAACTCATATACTCACACAGGATCACCAAGAATAACGGTGAAATTGGGCAGGTTAGGGGTTGTAAAGTTTCCCCTCAGGACTCTGGGGAACCTAGACCTGAATAAACAAAACATCAAAAATGGCTGGCAGGCAAAATATAACTGTCACAGTAATGAGGACAGTCTCAAATTAATGTACAACACTGATACGTATGAATGACATGACCACAAACACTGTAAATTTGAGAATCCTCTACAATATAAACAGACAGTTGTTTCATTCTTAGGGATAATATCTATTTAATGTTTAACACTTATAAATAAGGAATATGACCATAAAACTATGATGACTCCAAACCTCTACAAATCTAAGATTTTTAACTAGTACAATTTTAGAAACATTTTTGGTGTTTTCATTAGACCTATGTACCTTACTCGAGTTACACTTTTACAATATTTTGATATATTTTTTTGTAAGTTTAACTTTAATGTGTTTGATATAATTGTTACTAATTTTAATGTCCAAGCCTGTCCCCCTCTTCTGCCATTAGCATCCTACACCACGCCAGTGAAGAAAGCCAATCAACACCATGGTGTCAGCTCATTTTACCTTGGTGTTTACCAAAAACAATTTGATAAATTACTGTGTACAATAATTTCTTTAAAAAACTACACAAATAAAACAAACAGTCGAAATAATGAAATTCCAAGTTTTTTTGAAAATCAAGTCTTCAATTCAGGCATTCAACAAAAGGCTACAATGGTGTGGTAATTTACCACTCGCCCCCTTTCCCCTACCCTTACAGTAGTCGAGGTTTTATTTTTTATTTGCCAGTTACATAGTGAGACATTTAGGTCAGCGCCCAACAGCGAGGTCTTTAGCGCTGGTGAGGGATGACATGATGTATGGAGCAGTGCCGGAATGAATGGGCGGAGGAAACTGGAGATCCCAGAGAAAACCCGCCAACCAACGGCATCGTCCGGCACGACTCCCACATGCGAAAATCCAGGGACCGATCCCGCCAGGAAGCCAGTTACATAGAACTGATAAAGTAATACATTTGAAAAATACTACGCTTCAAAAAACTTAAATTTAATACCAAAAATAAGTTACTAAGCATAATAACTACTGATACATTTTACACACTTCTTTCTCCCTTAGCCATTCTTTAACCTTAATTTTAAAAATTAAAATTTTTTCACAATCCTCTGCTACCAAATTTTCTCAGCATACTCCTGTTTCCCTTGCTCTAACATTCTGCTGCAGCTCCGTACGCTCCCTCACTCACATCATCTTCACCAGTGCTCAAGATCTCTCTGCTAACCACTAAATAAATATCTCCACACATACTGTACTACAATCATTTTACATTTCCATGCTCAAATAAATATGTAAAAAAAAATTATAACACATTAACAAGAACTTACACCCTCACCACTCATTTATAAGTTTATGAAAACCCTGAAAAATTATCTTTTAAAAAACACAACCAAAAAAATGTAATACTTTCAACATAATTTTCTTCGCAGTTAATAATTTTGTTATTTGTAGACCACAATTTTGACAATTTTCTTTAAAGTTGAAAACTGTGTTGATAAGATCCTATTATGATGGTAATTGAAACACCTAATCAACAAACCTAACCCTTAGTTTTATGTAGAACACATAGTTAAAACTTGGTCCTCGATTGTACATTTGAGTTGTTCAAGCATTATAAAATATTTCCATAATTCTTATCTTACATCACATATGCTTAAGGGCTCTGCCTGCTTAGCTTAAAGCAACAAAGATTAAATAAAAAATCACTGTTAAATTACATCATCAGTAAACTACTATATGACTACATTATATCACAACAAAATCAAAACTACAACGCTTGCCCCTTTTGGTTCTCTCGCAATTTAATAATCTGTCTAAACAACAAAAAATTCTACCATGAGCAATACAAGAAAACAAAAGACCCTGAAGACTATAACATTTTCTCTAATTTTAGAAAGTAAACAAGCCAAACTACTAAAAATATTACTCGACCACGACTACTAGTCCCACGGGAGAAAAGCGAACTACCGCTATGTTGTCCTTGACCACAACGCGCACACGGTGCAGCGCTCCACAGCTTTGGCCATAATACTGTGGCACTGGCAGCCAACATTAAGGTTAATTCTACTACAGATTGGAAAGAAAATGAGATTTCTTATGGTATTGTTTGGCACAGGGAAAATATCTGCCGCTAGTTTCACTGCTATCACTAAGGGACCAGAAAAAAGGAAACTGTAGTAAAATTTAATTTAAATTGGCTTGGAAATGACAGATTTTACTTAACATTAAAGTGAAAAGAAACCAAACTCGTGTTTTAAATTATCAACTTAATGTAAAATAAAAATTCAGGAAAGCTATGTGATTGGTCAGTTTACACACCCTACTAATACCAGCGATCAAGAGGCAGAAATATTCTGTGTGCCAAACTTTTACCATTGATCTTTCTAACCTGTAGTAGAATTAACCATACAGTCGTACAGATATGATATGATCTGCTGAGAAGACATTTATTTTAACATAAATTTTTCATATTAACTCTATGGCGGTAAGCTGAATAAGCAGAGTGCTTAAGACAGACGTTTCCTGAATTATTTTCAAGATTATTCTTGGTTTTAAGTCTTGATTTTAACTGATACCCACCTAAGTTTGTAAAAGAATGTTGAGAACAGAATTTATATGCTTTAAAATTATTTTCTTAATAAAGTATTAAGTTATCAAATGCCCAATTCCTTTCACTTTCTCAGTGTTCCGAGAACCATTTTACTAACGCAAAAGGGATTTTTTTATTAATGGCGACTGATCCTTCGCAGCTAGGATTGGCATTTCTTATAAATCAGGGAACAGAAAGTATTTCTAGTTTTTCATGTTAAGATGGCATCATTTGTGGATTTTTAGATTCATACAGCGTGGTTTCTGCTACTTTTGTGACAACTGTAGTCGCTCACATTAAGTAAATGACTTTTTTGTGCTACTAGTTTCTTGTTACAATATAATATATATAGGTTCCAACATTTTCACAAAATCAAGTTTATATGTATGGCCTGTGATGCAAAAAATAGATACACCTGGTGAGGCGAGAGGGTTTTACGACCCTTCAACAACGAGGTATTAAGAGCAGATGAGGGTGAAATGCAGTGAAGGGACAACACAACACCCATGCCAGAGCTGGGATTCAAACCCATGACCTCTCTCACCATAAACCGGTGCCTAACCGACTACATTACAGAGACCGGCTAGGTACACCTAGTAAGATTGCAACTACCGTGCAAGACTCCCGCCAGTTCATTTTTACTGCGAGACTTTAAGCAGCAGTACATCCCGTTGGCAGATTTCGACAATCTAAAAAGACAGACTCTTTCAATATTAAAGGGTTTAGAGGCAGTGTATTTTTTAATAAACATTGTGTCTAAACAATGACATTCCGTCCATCTCCAAAGCATGTTTTGTTTCCATTCATTAGCCCAATGGGCACATGTGGAATATTTTACATCCTTGAATACAGATAGGTGTTAAAGTGCTCACTTTACCATGAATGGCTTGTAAGTGAATGGCCCTACACACAGAAATACACAGCGAGTGTATGAAAGTACTGCTAGCCGTGCTCAATGTGCCAATGTTTGTCTGGCCATGTTATGCTAGGAGCAGTGTTAACATTCCAGCTCATTTACCTCCCTGGTCACAGAGAGACAAGCCCCACCAGCACTGTGCCATGCATTCCATTTAAGATGACATTATTCTGGAAACAAGGAAGGGAATTCTGAGAAAACTACAGATGTGTTTTGTTTATAAAGGTGTGTCGTTACAGTCACTTCTCGTTAAAGGGCTGAGCTAACTCAAGTGTTTAGCAGCTTCAGTGTCACTGCCCATAAAAAGGAGCACTACTAGCTTATATCAATGGCAATGGACAGATACTTAGGCGCTATGCACCATTATTCTCAAGCTGATAAAATCTTCTACCACATAAGTTTCCAGAGGTAAATGATTGAAATCTAGGAAACTAAAAAGATATACTCTCCTTTCAAACATTGTGTTCAAATCACTTCACACTGATAAATTGAAATATATTTTTCTAACCCTTCCAATGAATGACTGTTAGATGTGATGGGTGGAAGTTTCGCCAACTTGGGGTTTTTTGTCACAATTCCCGGACACAGCCTGTCATTCATTGTCTTCATGTGTGTACGCTGCAAATGTTGCCGCCATAAATTTAATTTGGGAATCCTTGATTTCATGGCATATTTGTTGGATGTTGGATAATCTCCAAGCTTGTTAACATTGCTGGATAAATGTCTCACATTTTCATGAGGTATATCTTCTTGAGCCTCAATGCAAATATTTGGTAACTGCACTGTGCCTATACTGCAGCGTATACAAATCTGCTTTCTAGACTCGCTGAGCATGTCAAAATTTGGGAGCTTCACGTGGACACAATCAGTACTGTCTGAAGAGTTTGTAACATTTTGACATGATTCACACTGGTCACAATAGCTAGATATATGACACCTGCTTGCAAAATCACTTTTAATTTCACGTCTTTTGGGCAACAGGTTTTGTGAATATTTAGTACAGAAACTGTTTGCAGACAAAGATCTGGCATTTTTTCTCTGAGTTCTTGATAGTGTTTTGGAGGGAGATTCATTTGTCTGCAATGTTTCATTGTTACAACAATTTTGAAGTTTGTTTCTTAACTTTTCTTCAGCGTGGCCAGAAGTCACTTCATGTCCTGAAAAATTGTACAGGGCATGTGCTGAATCTAAAGTAGGTGTTCCACTTACTTGGTTATTAATTTGTGGAATTACTGATTCAGAGCTGATGAAATGTTTTTCTGCCGCACTGTTGAGTTCAATTTCATATTTTCGTTGATAACTTTCATTTTCACTGCCAAGCTTTCCAAAAATTTCTTTACATTTCTGATTATATTGTGTATTACTGTTATTTGAATTAATAGAAGCATGTTTTTCAAAAAAGTACCGAGTTAATTTTTCATGGGGTATATTTTCAGAAACCTTAAAAGGGTTATCTTGACTATCAACTGTTCCACTCAAACCGCCATTATACTTTTGCTCATTAGACTGTTCACAGCATTGCCTCCAATTTGTCAAAGTAATGGTTTCATTACTGCCACAAAAATTATCCAGTTTCATAAAGACTGATCCCTGCTCACTTACAAGATTGACAGGTTCAGAAGTTTTGCTATTCTGATATTTTTCTTCAACTTTATTGCCATTAAAGGATTTGACGTTCAATTCCCTCTCTTCTCCTTCCACCACAAACACACTTCCAGTAGCAGCTTCATCTAAACACTCTATTGACAAACTGCTGCGTAACTTACCAGATCTCGTTTTAACTGGTGTACTTGTGCATAATGTACTTACACTCTCTTTCCTGAAATCCAAAGAGACTACATCAATGCCACTACTAATCTGTTCAAATTTGTCTGAATCTCCTTCATTACTGTGCGGCTGTCTTGCACCCTCACTGCCTGAAATGAAGCTATCTTCTTCTTGCACATAAGTATCATTAAATGTTTCGACTGAATGCAATACATTTTTTTCATCATCAGTAATTACGCCCTGTAGATACTCTTTTATGCTGTTAAAACTAATGCTTTCCACTGCAGGAATTTGTTGTTCTTTATTGAATTGTTCTAGAACGAGATTATCTTCAGTATCTGATACATCATCAGAGTTTTCTTCTGGATTATGTACACTATTATCACTCCCAGAATCTGAACATTTTTCTACTGTAGGCATAAGACCAGTGGTTGTGAATGTAGTGTTTAAATTTTTATGTTCAAGACCAAACCCTGCATCTTCACTAGAAACTCCTGTCGTAAACATATCTGACTGATCATATTTACAGCTCTCTTTCTGTTTTTCCAAAGTCATTTTCTCCACATTCAAATCAATCTCGTTTTCTATGGATTGCTTGCTATGAAAGTCAACAGGATCCTCAGGACCTCCCTCATGTTTGTCCACAGGAATGATGGACTCTTCCGACATAGCATGATCTTCGGAGACTGGCATTGAGATTTTAGTCACAATCAAACCACACACCTCATTGTTTATGTTGATATCATTTAACTTCAAGTGATTTAGATTTCTGGAACATGAATCAGAGTTTTCAGCTGTGCAAGATACCTTCTGTGAAGACACTGTTGCAGCTTTTTCTACTGAATTCAATGTCAATGACTGATTGGCATTGAATGTACAATCAAAAGCAGTTTCCATGTTACAGGCTTTTGCCACACAAGAACTATTTTCCAATTCTCTGACACAGTATTCCCCTTCTGGCTGCAAATCAAGCAAATTCAAATTTTGGCTTGATACCAGAGATGACTTACAGCCATCTCCTACTGCAGTAACATCTCTAGGATTGGCATAAGAATGGGAGAGGTCAGGATTTCTCAGCAACAAACAGCCCTCACTGACCGCAACGTGAAGGGTCCTGGAAGGAGAAGGAAAGGTAAAGGAGTGGAGTTGTGGAACATAACAATGAGGAAGGCAGGGAAAGGTCGCAAGTATTACAATGACATTTTGACAGAAATAAGCATGTACTCACAGAATTTTACTTGCAGGTAAGTGAACAAACACAGATAGATGACACATTTTATAGAACAGATGCGCAGTCGCAATGTTTCGCTGGCCAAGCCAGCTTCCTTGGACAGCGAATTATGGCTCACTGCGGCTGGTAGAAGGTAAGCGGTGGTATGTAACTACTAACTAGCACACCTCTTGGCCACTACAAAATGTGAGTCTATGCTAAGTGTTCACTTACCTGCAAGTGCAATTCTGTTAGTACCTGTACAGGTCATTAAAGTTAGTTACTTTATGTATAAACGAAAAAATATTATAAAAAAATGTTAATTACATAACTAATATTGACGAAAAAGAAGAACTTTTTAAGTATTAACAACTAAATACTTACTGAAAGTAATAATTAACAACATATATACAGTACTAAAAAAAACATATATACAGTACTACAGTACTCAAAATGGGAAATGTATGACAAGGAAGTATGTACATATCTTTATATAACTGCCAAACAATTCACTTTAAAATGAGCACTGCCCAACACTAACGATAATCAAAAATATTTATTTATTTGGGGCTATAAAAGTAAAATTTTCAGGATTGTAAAATGTTTACGCTAGATTTTAGTTACATGGAAGTTTTCATATGTATAAAATAGTAAAGACGGAGGCACAATGGCTCACAAAAAATTGTAAGCAGTGCTCAATTTATCCTGAACAGCCAATAAATTACTAATACTTTAGAGAAATTTTTATATTATTTTTATAATTACAGTAAAGGATGTAGGTATATGATAAGAAATTAAAATTGACTTTGCTGCAGCCAGGTAGGGCACAATGTGGGAGATGGTTTGGGCAACTCCTCCCACCCTGGGACCCTCATGACTTTACTTTCATACAATGGCACTGCAGTAATTAAAATATGTGCGTGCCAGGGCAGTGTAAGGCAGGGAGACCCTCGAGACAGCACCTACACCGAAATGGACACTCTCCCTCTTCTCCACTCTAGGCATGCGTGTCTGAACTGGCGATAGTGCATACATGACCAGTCGTTCACCCCTACATCCCCTACTTTATTCTCCCTAGTTCTTTTCCTTGAGATAAGTAAGTATTGGTGCATTTCCATTTTCTGTGTCATACACACGTTTGTACCTAATACAACAATGTTATTGTATAACAGAGCTCAAAAATTCTCATAAACAATACCTGCATTTGATTTTTAAAAAAGACAAAGGGAAAGAACGTGAGTACAGTAAGGGATAGAAACCAGTCAGATGAGAGGCAACACTGATAATTGGAAGCGACTAAACAAGGTGATAAGAGGTGTGTAGACAGTAGCTGCCAGTAAGGCCATGCACTATCTCTGTCTGCTGCACTGCACAAAGCCAGTGTTGCCACATCTGGAGAACCTCTCCCAGCAGGACTCAGCAGACTATTGGCAAACCAATAATCCCAGCAGGCCTTCAAGACCATGTTACGCGATGATGCCCAGTAATAATTATGGAAATACAATTAATATGTCCTGAATTGTTCACAAAACTTTTAATATTTTTAGATACACACCAAAATACGGTACTCACGGATAACTTTTTTTGTTGTTGTTGTTGTTGTTGTTGTTGTTGTTGTTGTTGAGAATGAAGCTAGGATATTACCTATTAGCGTGCCTGGTATCAATTTCTTCCAGAAAAAACATGCCTATTGAATGAAATCATTACTTAATTTTAAAAAGTGTGTCATGCCAGATATAGTTAACACGAACTTAAAAATATATATATATGTATATATATATATTTTTTTAAGGGGTCTACAGTTTGGCAACTACAACAACAACGTAACTACAACAGATTTCAGGGGAACCCTGGCTTGTCAATGTAGCAAGGCTCAAATTAACTTTGTAAATAGGAAAACATTACTAGAGGGTACATTTCTACTATAAACCAAAAGTGACCAAATTAAAGTAACCTAGTAAGCAAGAAGACATTATAAGTGGGAAAATTATAGCAAGACTCTGCTGTAAATTGCATGCCACCAATGTGCATAGTAAATAGTGGTGGTGTCTGAATTGTAACTGCAAACAAAAGTGTGTCTGAATCTATTCCTATGCACCGTGCTGTTGAAGTTGCTTGCAAAACAAGAAGCTTCATAGGAGTATGTAACAAGTCAGTTTGACACAAAATGATACTGAGATGAGCTATTGACTTAATAATGTGCACTCTTTTACCACTAAATGTCTCAATAATCAGTAAAACAACAGTTTACGTTAACAATCATAATTATTCCACATTTACACATTCAAAACTGAATTAATTGATCCATATTAATGAAACACAAATTTTAAACAGTACTGTAGTAAAGAGAACTCCATTGTTAACTAGCAGCAACAGGTGACACAAGAAACTATAGTAGAACCCCAACTTCATCGAAGGTCACAGTTCCCAAAAATCTTGTCGATAAATCAATGTTTCTTAAAATCCGAGTTCATTAAATAGGGAACCTAGGTTCACAGTTCCTGAAATTCTTTTCGCTAAATTGATGTTAATCCTTTTAGTGCCAACTTTCTTCGAGGTATATATATGAAAAATCCCATTATATCTTTCAGAAATTTGCAATTGTTTATTTAAAATTAAAATACTCTATACCAATCAAAGTAATCAAGTTGGAAAAAATTCTACTGGCAATTTAAAGATTCCCTGAATAAATTGCAATTGTAAAAATAATTTTTTTTAGAAAAATTTATTTTTAAAAAAATTGTAACTTATATTTTTAAAAATACAGAGCTGATATATCTGCCTCTGGCATTTTTCGCAAAGGCAATTAATGCCAATTTTTCGGCTTGGCACTAAAAGGGTTAAGTCTGACTGATCATGAAACTGGAGTTCTACTGTGGTTACCATCAAAGGATGACCTGAATTAAATATAAATTCCTGATAATCTTTCAGAAACATGTCACACTGCTGTTGATGCACAAGTTGTCTAGAGGAAATTTAAACAACTATAACAACTGTCCTCTCACCTTCCACCCTTGTCCTCTGGTGGAGGTGGCACAGTGGTACGCTCCCTGTCAGGAAGCTGGTCCTGCGCTGTCTTTGCATGTTCCTTGCCTGTGATCACTGGCGGGACCTGTTTCTGTGTCCTCTCCACCATACTCCTGGTCCTGCTACTCAAAAAAACCACTAACTGTAAATACAGTTCACAATAAACCCAATCTACCACCTCCAATAAACTGATAGCACAATGACAATTAAGGGTGTCGTCCAGCCCAGCTACCACATGGTATCCAGAGCTACAGTTGTATATCTGTCATTTAACAAATCTACATTACAGTATTTTAATTTAGTCTACGTGTCGGAATGGTAGCTCTCACCTTCTGCGTTTACAAGACTCCCTTCATGAACATGAAAACACACAAAAAAGGCATTCCACTGTCATTCTGAAATAGTAAAATTCCACTACGTAATATTTAATGTACAGAAGGACACACACAATTCCTTCGTATTAACTTTAATGTCAAATGATAAAGAGTCTCCACTGAAAGATTGACAGCAGCAAGCCAGAGGCACTGCACACAAGTTCAGTGCCTTGCGCACAGATGCTACGATGTTTCTGATGATATGCACTGGCCTGGATCACCTGTATTGCTCCAGCCTAAAATTTATAAAATATCTTCTACTCAGGTGACACCATTAAATTTTTGTAGCAGAGCAGAACAACATCATACGCAATACATAAGTGCAAATAAAAGAAAAAGAATGTAATGTGACTGAAAATAAAAATCTGATTACGTATAGCACTGTCTTTTAATCAACTTCAAAAGAAAAAGCCTTTTAAATTTGAGAATAATGTTTTCAATAGCATTTAATTAGTTGAGAATGGTGGGAAATAGGCAGCTAGGCTAACAAAAGTAATCAGTTTAAGTAAACACAGCCAAACAGAGACACAAAAAAAAACTATCTTGTGTTGACAGAAAAATATATTATGCCATAAGATGATTTTCAACCCACCTCTGAAATGTGTGCTACATTGCAGAGTGAAAGGAACCTTAGACTTGAGTCACATTAACTAAACAGCATTTCTGCAACAACTGAGTAATTTATCATAACAAACATGTAACAGTGTCTGTATCACTGTGACAATGAAGTGATTTGCCTAGCCAGAGCAGATAAAATAAATACAGTAATCATAATAATTTTGTTAATTTCACAAGGACTGGTATATGTACTACGAATATTTTCAGACAGAGACGTCACATAAAGTTTTTGGTGCATAGGTAGTAAAAATGTGAATATCTGTAAATGCTAGTACGGCAGTGTGTGTCAATTTTGTGTGGTGACGGTGTATAAAAAAGTACAGTGCACTGAAAATGTGTTTTCAATTTGTTCTTAAAGTGAATGTAGTGGTAGGAACACTACCCTCAAAATCAACTTAAAATGACATTTCTTTAAACACAGTAACAAATCCTGCATAGAGATTCATGTCATGTTGTTTATAGTCCAGGCAGTACTACTGTACTACAATTGGACACATCAAGAATATCATAAAACGTAACTCAAAACACCATAAGTAACTAGTTAGACCAGCAAAAGATTATACACGTGACGAAAAAAACTACACTCTCCATCCACCGCAACCAACAACTACCATAAAATTTGTACTGTAGAAGGTGTTGGAAAATTCCCCCGAACTTTACCAACAAACCTACGAGATCCAGGAAGAGTAAACCATAAACCAATACGGTAAACCAATGAAGACACCTTCCAGGTCAATCAAGCAAAGGAAGGGGAAGATCTAATCAAAACAAAAAGTTTGTGATGTAGAAAATAAAGAACTTGACACTAGTGCTGTGTGCACATCAAGTAGCTGGAACGAATCAACATAATAAATAGACAGGACTTCCCTGGCTATCCTGCATGAGGATACTCTTGCCACCGCCAATAACATCTCCATCTCGCCCACGTCTACCAATGACGGTACAGCAAAGGGACGAACACAAAATTTTGTGACTTTTACATCGGAAGATTTAGCCAAATCCTTCAAGAGTTACTAGATTGCTTCTCCAAAGCAAACAGCAGAGCGCATGGCGAGAACCGCTACATTAAAAATAACCAACACAATAGTTTAAAAGACGAACATCATAAATACATAGTGACGCTAGGAGATCAAAAATAGTAAACTGAAAGAAAAAACTCGCCCTAGGCGAGAATCAAGTCGGATTACGCCATCATGTGCAAGATTCACCAAGGTCGAAAGAAAGTCATGCCTAGAGGTTATGGGACGGCATAGAGTTGTAGCTACGTACTTGATGCTACAAATTAGTATTACATTTAAGTTAGTATTGAGAAGGTATAGGACAGTACCATCCAACATAAAGTTTTAAAACACACGTATTTTAAATAAACCAAGCAAATTATGATAGTTTTATGTTAAATTTACAAGCAGAATTATTTTTACATTCACTCATAAGACAAACATGATCGGATAATGTTCAATTAAGGTCGGTCAAAAAGTTTTACACAAAACTGGTTCCATAACAATATAGTACTGCATTAACTGCACAGAGTTAACTGCCTGAAATTTTCTTTATGAAAAAATTAAATTACTGTTATTACAATTTCATAGATGATGAACAAGATAAATAATGTTGGAGAAGGACTAACTTTGCCCAAAAAATAATCTAGTTAGGCCTATCACTAAGAATAGACAAACTAGCCAAGGTAAAATAAAGTGCGAAAAAATTAGCATCCAACGAAAGCACAAATTTTACACAAAGAGTCTGAAAAATGCCAGGTACTGACCTGACAGTGTTAGCCAAATCAAGACTCAACAGATAGTTATACTCACACGAGCGGTGTTCGCTTGGCAGGAGAAGCTGATCTCTGACGCACACTTGCGCGCTGGACCATCTGGACTACAGAATTTGCCCTGACAGGTTTCTGAACTGCAGGTGATGCTGAAAAATATTTCATGCCATTCATTCTCAAAGTCAACTTTTGCAGAACTGCCACTCAAAACATAGTCAGTGGACTAGAAATAACCCCAAATTCCAAATATTTGTGTGTGTGTGTGTGTGTGTGCACGCATGCATGTCTGTGTGTCTATCTTTGTGTCGCTCTCTGTGTATCGTCGTGTGTATGGCTTTGTGTATCTCTGTTTGTTTCTGTGTGTGCGTGTCTCTCTCTCTCTCTCTCTCTCTCTCTCTATATATATATATATATATATATATATATATATATATATATTATATATAATATATATATATATGTGTATATATATATATATATATATATATATATATATATATATATACATACATACACACACACACATATATATATATATGCACACCAGTGGCGATGCGTGACCTAATTTGAAAGGCAAGCTACTAATCATATTTGAGACTACCAGGATTTTAGCGTTTAAAAATGGAAAGAGGTGGTGGGGGATGGCTTAAAACTCGGAATATTTGAACTGAATAGAGAAATAATAAAACCGACTAAAAAGCATATTCCTTGGCAACAAGCATGGCAGCCAGTTTAGCTACTGACGGAACGGAAATCATACTGTAACGGCTTGTATGGCAGCTGTGAAGGTATCAGGTATCGCGTCAAAGATTCTTTATCAGGATGCGTAAAGTTAATATGACGGGATACCTGATACCTTAAGATAAAACCAAGGAGACAGCCAGGGGGTGGGTCAGATTGTCATGTTACTATCTACAGAATGCTGCGTTGGCAGGAGCATCATTTAGGGGGGGGGAGGGCAAATTCCCCCTCCTGGATTTAAAAGGATTTGTGCATAAAATTTTTTGGTGTATTTTGTTATTTACATAATACTAACATAAGCGAATAAAACTGAAATTT
The DNA here is from genome assembly GCA_003012365.1 of Medauroidea extradentata. NCBI lineage: Eukaryota > Metazoa > Arthropoda > Insecta > Phasmatodea > Phasmatidae > Medauroidea > Medauroidea extradentata. Next base: position 46,163 of record PNEQ01117877.1, read on the forward strand.
TATTATTAAAGTTTCTAATTTATACATGCTCAATTAATAAAAAAGATTCCACAAGGTCACTGTCGCCAAAAAATCTTGCCTCTCCCCCCAAGAAAAACCTGAAACGACGCCCCTGCGTGTTGGGAAATCACGGTTTGTGACGTGGCCGATGTTCGAGGTCATTGACTGTAGAGTTACAGCATGCGCATTATTATAATCATCACTCCATAAAGCTTTCGTTTAATATCCTTCCATCAACACTGTTGAACGATTTTTGTATTTTTACAAATAAAAGCTTTGGAATCCCTGTTGCAAATAAAGCTTTACTAATTCTAACTTTGCAAAATTGCATAATTTTCAAAGTTAGTTGTAGTGTTACTTTAGACGGTTCGTAGTTAAGTGTGCACTTAAAAAATGTTCTGCAAAAAATCTGTTTTCAGCCATTTCGTATCTTTCCGCACGTAACGGCACACAATGAGAAATGTTTAACATCTCTAGACACGGCACTTGAGGTTTGAGCAAGTAACATAAAGCCGGTAGGAACTTATATAGTTTGATAAAAAAATGACAAAATACAACAATGTCTATTTCGGTTGATATTGTTTCAGTATTATTGTGTTAAAATATGAAAATAAACTGAACTATTTTGCGTAATTTCACTGCCAATCGTACACGGTGTAAAGCAACTATAGTTAACGTAGAATTATATGCTGTAACGGCCAGTAATATTTTTCAAATGTTAAATTGTTAGTGTTCACTTTATCTTGAACGACCTTTAAGGCTTCTTTTGGCAACTGGGTTTCCAAAATGTTTCATCGTAAAAGTAGCCTACAAAAAATTACAGTCAACAATCTATCTCACTAGGTTAGTTCAGATATGTTTATGAGAACTGAGCACAAAACACCATTAATGAAATTAATTCTGCAACATTTACAAAAAATTCGAATAAAGAGAAATTTTAAATAAGATTATAAACATGTTGAATTAAACAAATTTCAGGTGTCAGCCTACCTTCTCTGATAAGGTCACAACTTTTCTGAAAAGTAAAAACACCACTGGAAAAAGGTTTAGCACGTAATCCACTTACACAACACTCGCATCCACGTTTCCGTTTCATTAATTTTATGTACCTTGGATTTTAGTCTCGCAATACCATTTTTATCCCTGGTTTAGACAGCGCAGCTAATAATGGTCAATTTCAATGCACAATAACCAAATTAAATAAAAAACTATAATTTTCACTTGGCAGATTAACCGTGCAGCGCGGGAACTTGACAGCATATTGGATTCATGTAGTAAAACGAACTGCCGGTGACCAGTGTTGCCAACTGAAGTTTATATAAAACGACTAATGGCACTGGAATAATCACCGGAGACCTGTCTTATCAATAGAAAAGAAAGTTTCCAATTTACTAGTAACAATTTAAACAGTCTTCGCCTCCCTGTTTATCAAAGTATAAGTTACAAAACTTAACAGGTAATACATTATCTGAAATCACATTAACTGGTAACAAAACCACTATAGTGGCAATTCTGCTAGGTTCGGCTATATTCGGATCACTTCGATGAGAAAGCACTGCAATTGTAGCTTCTAACACAGCGTCACGTAGCCAATCCCCTCCCGTGTTCCTTCCGCCCGGCCACCCCTCCAACCTCTTCATTCACCCGAATACTATCGCGGAAACTCTGCCCACTGGAAGCGATATTGGAAGCGCTTTTCAACAGCTTGCTTTGGTTGTTTACGAGTTCTTATCTTCCGTTTGACAGTGTTGTAATCTGAGTGGAATTCGTAAAAGATACATCTATCTGCACGAGTCATAGATAGCTTCTAGTAGAGACAAGGTTACAAGTAAATATTTATTATAATCAGAGCACGGTCAGGAACCTGCCTGGGCAAGCACTGCTTGCCTTGCTTACCCTGACGAGACGCCACTGATGCACACGCTCACATTCATGCACACACACTACCCCATTTCTCTACATTCAATTTTTCAAGAGAGGCAAATCTATCTTTCTAAAATAAAGCATGAATAAAGAGATGCCCATTTCAAATGTCAATGTAGACATCAAAATGACACACTAACATACAGTATAGTACGTCCTTGTTTGAAAGTGTGTACCAGATAAATAAACACTACGAAAACTTTTTCAAATCTTACCATTTTCGAAACTCAACATGGAAAAACTCCCAAACAACTACCTTAGATAATTATATTGCACAACTTAATGAACAAACATTCACCCAGTACGATGCATTTGTTAAACCTAATATGTTGCATTGGTCATGAAACTGTTGATATCAAAACTGAGGTGGAATTTAAATCACAATTTTAATGTAGGCCTATAAATAGTCGGAGAGTTGATATTGTTCAGCATTTAAATAAAACCTTTCTACAGCGACTTGCGATTCCCAAGAATAGAGTCCTAACAAATATAGTAAAACCTCTATTTCGACCCCCTACATTTCCCTAAAATACGGTCGTTGTAGAGACGTGGTCGCAATAAAAGGGGTAGTTATAAAGGGACTTTACTGTACTCAGTTTGCAAGTTATCTGAGTCAACAGGCATTTACTAAAAGTTACAAGGATAGCATGAGTACAGAACATTTTCAATTTGAATCATTCAAAAAACAGAAATTTGAAACCAGTACACACTCCCTTTAAGACGATTTCACATGCCAATTCAAAAGTAGTATTAAATATACTACAAATATTTATTTAATGTATCTGCATCATGTACAACTTGATTGTACTCTCTATACATTCTTGAATTTTTATTGCAAGGAAATTAAGTAATGGACCATACAGACAGCAGAATAACAAAACTTACTTTTGCACAACTATTTCTGTAAACTAAATATTAAAAATTTTTAATGAAAATAAATTAAAAACCACTACAGTAGATATTTAAAATATCTATCAACACCCCAAAACTAAACTAATGGCAGTACCTACTAGCCTACCTGAGACCCTGGAAACAGTCGAGACAGAACTGATAGTAGTCGCAAGACTGATGTTGGAGCCATAGGCCGTAGCACTAGGACTGCAGTCCCTCAACTTGCCACTGCTTGCTTTGCGAGCCATCGGTGAGTATTTCTCCCGGGTCACAGCCCTCTGTGATCTCACAGCTGGCGCCCGGTACTAAAACACACATTTGTAGCTAGGCCTACAAACAGCTGGGTGTTAATTACGTACTCAAGTCAATCTCCATTATGAAGGCCACAAACTGACAATTCTCTGGCAAGAAAGTAACTTTTGTGTGTAGATGTAAGGGAACTGTCAAAATCTGGCCTTCCTAACATAGATTCACAATAGCATTCTGATTAAATATCCATTAAGTATCATTTACGCCTAATTCGTATGATGCCGGCCTCCGTGGTATAGTCAGTTAGGCACCGGACTATGGTGACAGAAGTCGAGGGTTCGAATCCCGGTTTGGGCAAGAACGCTGTCTCGTCCCTCCACCTCACTTCACTTGCTCTTAAGACCTCGTTGTTAAAGGGATGTAATACCATCTCACCTTCACTTTTACTTTATGTGAAGCGATTCAATGCCAAATGTCTACATCTGGGATTGCTTAGTTCCCAAAACTCGCATTACCATTAAAATAAAATATAAGTACCGTATAAACAACAAAGAACAAAATACTTTTATTCTTGTTTTCACAAGCTACAAATAACTTAACTCAAGCCATTTATAAATCAGCAAATTTTAAAATAACTCCTGTGTTTTACGTGTGACAGTGTAGATAGTTGCTATCAGGTCTGTGAAGCTGAGTATTAAAAAAAATACTATACACAATTCCTGCTGAATGTAAATGCCTAATGATATTACTGAAAAATTTTAAATTCAAAATCTCATAATGAAAATCAAAATATTTACCTTGGTCCTAGCTTCTAGTCGCTCCTTTGCTTCACAGGTAGCTGGGGATTTTTGTATCCTGGTTCTCTGCTCCTTGCACCAATCCACGTGCCGATCAAAAGACTTAGGACCAAACAACCTCTCGCAGTGCGGACACTGCTCGCTGCCGATCGGTCTGGTGATCGGAGCAGGTGAACGCTGTTGCTGCTCGGCATTTTCCTCGGCCACTTTAGCAGCTCGTATGGCTCGCACAAACTCTTGGTGCTTCTGCTTCAACAGCGCATCGTACTTTCTCGCAGATGTTGGCGTTTTCTCAGTCTTCTTGGACGAAATGACAGACGGACGAAATTCAGCTAGTTCCATCCCCTGAAGCCTCTGTTGGGCAGAGTCAAAAACTTTTCTCTTCTTGGCTGCTGTTTTTTCACAGATCTTGGCATGTTTCGTTAACACTTCAGGCCTGAAAGTTCTACAGCAAATTGTGCATGGTAGTAGTAATGTCTGTTCATCTGTGATGGCATCTGAAAATAAAAAATGTAACAACATGGTAAACAGAGCAAATAGGCTGTAACAATAATTTTACCAGTGCTCTTACACAGAAAAGTGCACTAATGTACCAACTTTAAAGACCAACTAACTGCTAAAGCGTACCAACAAGTTTGGTCGTATGTGAGTACAGTAATTGTACAGCAGTGTGTCGTGTTTGACCTTGTTTTTCAGCACATCGCACATCGCTGCTAAGTCCAACCTATGTCTAGATACATTCCACAAATATTGACGTAGTAACTTAACGTAACACTGTTAAGCCTCCGTTCTGCTGAGAATGCTCGTACGACATAGAGAGTTAAGAGCACACTAACAACAGCATTGTACCAACTGCATGCTTATTGGACTGTGAAGGTTTGAACAGCACCTGCGTTACGGATATTCCTAGGCTGGAAAGGGACTGGTTACAAGGATCTGTCTATTCGTAGCTTTGAGTCTAATATTTCGTATTTTACTGTTTTACAAACATCCTTGGTGACTATCCCTACATGAAAAATATTAAAAATTCACAGTTTTTTTAATAATGCAGTGTCAAAGTCACAATTTGAATGTCGCCGGGAAATGAAAACCAACTGACTCACTGAATTAAAATAAGTCACACTGAAATTTCACGCTGTACGATACCGGTACTTCAAATCAGGTTAAAAAATAAAACCTCTTTTCATTTTAAAATTTGCTGATTTTAAATAAAATGTAAATTTCAGCATTTTTATATCATCTGCCTAGGCTACAAACATTTTTTTATGATTTTTAGTATTTCTTGAAAATAAAGCCCATGACAGCTCATTTAGGCCTAAGTGTCAATAATGTATCAATTCAATAAATCAGCTGGTTTCATAATTTGTATGTTTCTGTAACATGAAAATATTTACGCTGCCAAGTTCTTAACTTATGTGTAAACTATAGTGAAAAATTTTCCAGGAAAATGAAATCACAAATAAGTGTTTACAATATTTTAGAGTCGAGCTGCCTTGAAAGAAACAAGAGAGACCAATGCTCTCACCACTGGATCAATAGGATCACTAACAAACTTTTGACTTCCTAAATTTCACAAGATGCCGTCCTAAAGTATAGGCCCTAGCATAATTTCTCATTTCCAAGATCCTCCTATCTTTGCTACTTCAACACCAGGTCATCGCGATGGCTATTGGCGAAAGTAATTCCAATTAATAACTTACTAATTGCTTAATAAACACAGTAAACTTACTGATTCCATCAAATAAATTTTAAGGTTACATGAGGACATGTATTTCACGCATTCACACAAGCTCTGCAAGCCAACCATTACAAACCAGAAGATAAAGGCTTTTTTGATACGGTTAACCATATCTTAGAAAAAAAAATTTAGTTTGTTAACCCTTTTGGTCACAAATCAAACAAACTTATAATTTTAGCTGTTGCAACGAAATAATTTTTGTGATTGACTAAGTCAGATATATCTAACCAGTGTATAATTTTTTTAAGCTCGACATTACCAATATTATTTACAGACCGGAAACTTTACTACCAAGTTGTTTCATTGATGTGCGTGTACATATGTTGCTCCACTTCATGGTTACTAGCAGTGTATATTTGTGCACAGTTGCCTGTGATTTGTAGACAGAACCCTATGATGCTGAGAGAATTTAAAATACCCAATCACTGACCTTGAAGCAGAGCTCCAGGTTTACATGCAAGACATTGAAACAAGCTGATCCAAACATAGCTATGCGAAAATTCCCGGTCTAAGTTACTGGGCTCAGTTTGAGTACAGGTCCAACCAGAAATACCAATGTTAGAATACGCAGCAGCAGAGTGGGACCCGTACGTGGAATTGAAGGTGCGAGATCTGGAGAAGCTGGAAAGATGAGCAGCAAGGTGGGAGAAGGATAAATGGAGGAGGCAAGGGCAGGCTGGTGAGGACGAAGGGAAGTTTCTGCCATCTGTGATGCTGAAGGAACTGGGCCGGAACTCGAAGGAAAGGAGAAGTGTGGAAAGGATGGTCAGGATGTATAGGATGGTGAATGGAGAGGGAGACTGGGATAAGTTAGGCTGCCTGTTAACTAAGGCAGAGGGAATAACAGCGAGAAGGTCCAGGTGAAGAACAGTGCAGGGTAGGCAGTCAATGTTTAGGTCAGTGAAGGCATGGAATTTACTTTTGGAGGAATTGGTGAGGGAGGGGATTGGTAGGTGACTGAGCAGTTCACAGCTTGCCACCGGGCGGTTGCCTAAATACAAGTTGTTATTATTATATACATTTTTTATTTGACAGCCTCTTTACAAAACATAGTGACCGAAAGATTTGAGTTATGTTGCATTTGTGCGAAAATTACAGTCCCACAGGAAGAATAAACAACTTTATGAATATTTTATAATAATCAATGAGCCTACATTTTTCAAACTTAAGACTGCAATATATAATAATTTATTAATTTAAACTACTACTACACTGATAAGACTTTTCATTAATATGCCACACGGATTGCAAACGAAAAGGAACAAAACGACATGTTACAGCAATACATGCGAATATTGGGAGTTAATTTTGATTTCTGCCCAAATGTTTTTATTTACAATTTGGGTCTATTATGTGCTTGTTGTGTTCTGATCATTTAATCTTTCTACTGTGATAATTTTAGTTTATTGACTGTGTTACCAGCATATTTTTAATGTACATATATAGATAAGTACCATTGTGACATGTTCCATAGCCCTATGGCCAATGCCACTGTTAAGCCCAGTTTACACCAAAAAAATAGCAGCAACAATGTTAATAACAAAATGTTAATAACAAAAGGAGTTATCAACAAAGGGCACATGGGTTCTATAATGTTACTAACAAAGTAGCCGCAACATTGTGGATAACAAATGTTGATCACAAATGTTGATAACATACTACAGAGTGTCGAGCAGAAAAGTTAATAACAATG
>PNEQ01117878.1:0-53348 GCA_003012365.1 Medauroidea extradentata
TTGAAAAGGTGAATTTAAATTAACATGTCCCCAATTACTAGGTTATTGAATTCTGTTGTATCATACCGGACACCTGACAAACTCACCCTGAAAATGGCATATAGCCTGTTAAGAAAGATTTACATATAAATTTAAATAAGAAAATAAAAACACCTTTTAAAGATTTAACCAAGATGGGGAAGTGGCTGAACACTTCACAACGTACAGCACTTTGTCTTAATTCACCCACTGTCTTTCTGTTTTATAATTGTGTAGATGACACAGCCATCCGAGCAGCACATCATTCAGGGGTAAAAAAGAGATCATAAATAAGACCATAAAAACTAACATAGTCTTAATTCATAATCACTACTATTTTGGCAATTAAAGGCTGCATAATACCTATATAATAAATCAATGAACAAACATATTTTACTGCATGAAGTCACTGGAAATGAAATTGACACTACTCAGTATAATGTACAGGAGACCACAATTTCATATCTATAGTGATGAGCCACAGCAAAATATGCCCTTCTGGAATATCATTTCATTGCTTGCCTGTTCAATAAATTATTGTACTAAATGATTACATCAGGGCTGTCCACCTATGATCAATTCGAGGGCCGCAAAAGTGTCAGTCTAATGAAAGAAGGGCCGCACCTATCAAACCACTTAATTATATAAAAAAAATATGTGACAATAATCAGCGTTATTATTTCCCTATTATTTAACATGAAATACAGTATATGGTCACAATCAACACTATTATTAAAATGTATAGTATACAATTTAAAAATATTTCAAGTTTACTATTAGGACTAATAGTAAAGGTAATTTTTTAAGTCTACTAAATTAAATACATATCAAGAAACCTTAAAAGCAGCATGAAAGTATTCAGTGTGATAACTGTGGACGGTCAAAAGAATTTACAAGAGCAGGAATGTCCACATCCATCTCAGTTGTTGCCAGGCGCAGCAGAGAAGAATCTTTGAGAGAGCTCCTATATCAGTTCTTGATGAACTTCATGGTAGAAAAAACACTTTCACACATGTATGTACTGCCAAACATTGATATCTTCCGACTAAAACCATACAGGCGGGGATAGCATCCATGTGAGATAAGTTTGAAGAAGGCTGATCCTTTTTGTTCTGGTCAGGAAAAACGTGTCAGCTTGCAGATCGCACAACTCAAGTTGTAGGTTGGCTGGTTGGTCTTATATCTCTGCCCTAAGTGGATTGTTAAATAGCAGAAACCTGTTCTTGAGTTTCTCAAAGTCTTCAAATCTTGTGTTGAACTCGGCCAGAATGCTCTGAATATTCACGGCGAACTCAGAAAAATCAAGTGACTCACCTTCAAATTTTAGTTGTCTGCAACATGAAAAATGTGTCAAATTGTTGTCCTTCAAAAACCGTGTTGAAAAGGTCCAGCTTGCTGGGAAAACCATTTATGTGACCCACTAAATCTGATACAATTTGGTCTTTACCTTGGAGTTTCAAGTTGAGTTCATTAAGGTTACCTGTGATGTCTGTTAAAAATGCTAGTTGTCGAAGAAAATCAGAATTTCGAATTTCGTTTTCTAGGTCTGTAGTGTCCGATGAAACAAACTGATTAAGAAATTCCGGAATCTCTTTCCTTAACCCAAAGAAACGCTCAAGACTTCTCCCTGCACTAAACCACCTTACTTGATTATACAGAAACAAGTCTTCATACTTGGATTCCACCTCTTCTAGGAACTGTTTAAAATGACAATGCAATAGAGCTCTGTTTCCACAGCGTATCATGTTTATCACCTTTAACACTGTTCTCATCACTTTGTTTTGTTTAACTGGTTTTCCACATAATGCCTCCTAGTGAGTAATGCAATGAAAAATGGGACAATCAACACCACTATGTCTCAAAAGTCCTACCAGGCCAGAGTTCTTTCCAACCATTGCTGGTGCACACCATCTGTAACAATCGATGAACACTTATCAAAGCCACTGAATTTATCAACAGACGTTTTTACTGCATCATAAATGTCCCTCCCTTTCATTGTCCCATGAAGAGAACAAACATCCAACAGTTCTCCTTTTGTAGTCAAATCCTCTCCAGTCACACGTACAAAAATGAGAAGCTGGCTCATGTCTGTCTGATCTGTGCTTTCATCAAGGCACAACGAAAAATAAGAGCTCCTTTTTATCACATCAGACAAAGTCAATGCTACTTGTTCTCCCATGTCTGTGATCTTTCTTTGTACAGTTTGGTGTGAAAGAGGCACCAAATCAAATTTGTCTGCCATGTTTGCATCCCCAAATATTTTTGCCATTTCCACTGCACACTTGTTAATAATAGTACCATCTGAAAAAGGTTTTTTTGATTTAGCAAGCTCAAGGGAAACTGCATACGATGCATTCAAAGCTAACTTTTGGTTCTTTGCTACTTTACTAAACATACCTGTCTGCTGTTTATTTTTTTTTTGAGATCTTGAATCAAAGACACTCGAGACTGTCCTTCATATTTGGCATATTTATCTTAGTGCATGGTAGAGTAATGTCGTTTCACATTGTATTTCTTGGGCACTGACACTACTTGCATACAAACCAAACACTGCAGCTTTCCCATTACTGTTAAGTGACAAAATAATTAGTCTCCCACCGTTCCTGATACGCTCTATTTTCGTTTTCAATTTTCCGTTTTTTTTTAAGAATTACTCATGTCAAACTTTTAAGAGTTAATTTCACAACAGTAAACCTCACCACTAGGCCGAACACTGAAAAAGAACTGTGATATGTGTCCGTGCAAATGAATTACATCGCAACTATCAGTACGTTTCTCATTCCACATATTCGAAGGGGGGAGAGGAAAGTGGGTTGATGTTTGTTTGAAACAGATCGACTTGCACGATACAACATGCAGTCTTTGAGTATAGGATGCCGCCGCCATGTTATTTGGTTTGTAACTCAACACCAAGCGCCAAGACTCATATTGCTAAATACCGCAGCACCACGGCCGTCTGTCCGGTTGTATAGATTAGGCTCGTATTTCGCCGTCGACTCACGTATTTGTTTTTTGACACACGGGCCGCAAAAATGTTGTCTGAGGGCCGCCTGCCTGACAGCCCTGGTTTACATTATTACACACGAAAACACTAAAACATACAGGATCAAATTCAACCTACACTGATTTCATAAAAACCAGTGAATTTACAAGGTCACAGCGTTGGTAAAAGAACAGTTTTTTTTAATCAAACGTGATCATGTTTTTTGATTCAAAACAGTTTAAAAGGTACATTTTAAACAATGCCACTTAGTATTTGTGTTAAATAAACCATACTTTACGTAAACTAATAAAGCTTTACAAATAGCTTATAAACATTATACTGTATTAGCTGAAATTGTATTTTATTTTAAATTTTAACAGCCATCATATTTACCAAAGTTAACTCCTCACACTAACAGTCATTGCAACCATCATTGAGGCCTACTTATTTCATCAGGTTTTCCACTTTCTCTGTCAGTTAATTGAAGATCTGAAGATAGAGCACATAAACATAGTTCTAATGAAGAAACTATAAATTTGGACAAAAATTGGAAATTTAAAACATGTTTTATTCAAAGTGTGGTGTTTTAAAGTGTTTTAAACACATTTTTTAAAACATTTTGTTCTAAATATGCCAAGCCTGCAAAGTTATTCCTTAGAAGCATAGCACTGTAAAATTGTGGGTGCACTCCGTAAGTCAAAGTTGACAACCCACTACACACTCCACCTAACTATCAATAACAATCTTCTCAAAGTACAGGTAACGAAAAACAAACTGTAAAATTATATCTGCTAACAAACTAAGTTACAGTAGGCCACAGATTTTACGACCCCTAGATTTAACAAATGTAGTGATTTTACGAATACACTCTCAACAACCTCAAAAAAATAAATAATAAATAAAATTTTATGATAAAATTGACATGAACCACACATAAAATGGCTCTAAAATACTATGTTTAATTCACAGCAGTAAAATATGAGTTGTCAAGTTACAGGTATTATGTACTTGGCAAGTCACATTTTATTAAAAACAAACCAAAAATTTTGAAAGTTTGTAAAAATACAGCAGTGACTGTTTGAAAACTGTGCAGCCTCACCACCCAAGCAATTACTTCAACGTGTTAGGGCCTAATGCAGGCTGTTCTACATTTGCATTGTTCCAGGGCATACATAACCTCTCATCCAACAGTTCTACAACCCTTCCATAAATTCTGCCACAACATGTCTGTTATTTCTCTCTCGCCTCACATCGGTAGTACGTAGTTAAATGTCCACAACAACTTACATCTGTACACAACCCCAGTCAATGATAGCATGAAATAAGTTTTTTTTACCAACTGGTTTTAACAATGTACATAGATAAAACAATTAACTTGATGCATAATTTGCTTGAACAATGTATTTCATAAAATGTCCATACCACATCACCAAAAAGGACGATGATCATGCAACCTATCAGTCATTTGTAGAAACTTATTCTTCACCATGGCTATGTCAATTTTTAGAAATAAAGTAGACTTTCATGTATTTTGTACTCCCACTCCTAACTCATTTTTAAGAAAAATATTGGCTGTGATAGGGGTTCAATGCAACCACTTACACATGCAATTATAGACAGTTTTACGTAAGTACAACACAAAATGGCGTTTTCATCTGGTAGTGGTCCACAATTGTTCTTTTAAGGCAGTAGTCTGCTTGAATGTGGGTATGTGGTAGGTGGCACTATTTATCAGCAGGCCACAAAGTGGTCAACACCAAAAAAGTTGCTGATAAAGTGACTAAAATGTGACAAAGTGAACCCACAAATTATTAACCATGACAAAAAATTAACCATAGTACAATAAATTACATCATAAATTTACTGCAAAACTGTCAACGATAATAAAACAGAAAAAGGAATTTTACCAATAGGGTGCCACCTGCAAAAATATGTGACGCTAACATTGGCATTCTCCGTTCACTCTAAGTCGAGTTCTGAAGTAAACAAATAAAGTAATATCATTGCACTCTGCTAGCTTCTAATTGGCTCAATTTGTGCAGCGCGCTGACGTACTATTTCCAACAGACAAAAGTGTGTACAGTCGGTATCATAGGAAACAACAACGCAGTATGTATTAAAACAATATTGCGTGAAAATTTTGTACATGTTATCGACATAGGGATACAAAAATTACACAAAAACTTGATAAAAATATTGACATGTGCAATTACTGTACATTTCAAAATTTAATAGTAATTGTCAAGTCATGACTAACGATTGTATTCAAATATTCCGGTATTAACGTAACGAAAATTTGGTACTACATGCAGAAAAAAAGTTGTCAACAAGATGAGTGATTAAACTTACTGTAAAGTCCTGGATTATTTTGTACTTCGTTTTGGAAAAATTACATTTTATAAATCACCAAACAGTCTGTCGATAATCCACGACACATATTTTTTTATACATAAAAGATTGCTATGCAACATTTTTATTCTTGCCTTATAAACATCACCACAGTTTGTTCAGTAATGAAGACATATATCCACGTTTTGAAAACCATGCCAGACATTTTCACTGTTCACGTCCAGCATCATATAACCTAATCTGCAAGCGACGTAAATATAAACCGACGCAAGGACGGACCAAAACAGAACAAGAAGGAACTTTGGTTCGGACCACGCGGCCGTAGATCGGACAAACTGGAACGGAAAATGGACGAACGAAAGAAAACATTCGCAGTAACCACAACATTGACGCGTTAACGTCCAAAAATACTTTGAAAAAATACAACATTATATCTGATTGTAATATTTCTGACTTATTTTTACTGTGGTAATTATTACTGAACTAAACTTTTGATATCTTCAGAGTATCGTACGTCTCTAAATGCTGGCAAGTGTACCAAGAAAACTCGTACGTTTAGCAGTGCGTTAGTTGTTAAAAAACTTGTGAACCAACTGTACGGATGTGTCGTCCGCTAACCATAATTAAAGTAATAAACATATAGCGTCGTAGATTGTGTTTGCAACGTCTGTATATTTTAGATATTTGTTAATAAAACTCTCTCATTAAGTGATGGAGTGGTAAATTTATATGTACATGACTGATAAAGATCTATTTCTTATGCAAGACCACAGTGCACGGCGGTCGGCAGCCAATGAACATGTTTGTTTATCATTTGCTTTGTTTATCCTAAAACTGAACTAAGAGTGAACGGAGAATAGTTGCATTATTTTCGCGCACTAGTAGTGAACTGTGTTTAGCGACTGCACAAAATTAAGTTCGAAGCCAATTAGTAGCAACAGAAGTGCGCGCATGTGTATGCATTGACTTTGAGCAAGGTCACAAGTTTGTAATTTTATTCCGGCAGTGTGCCGACAGAAAACATGTCTGACCTACGTGAACGCTACCAAATCTAGATAGACAGTTCGTTGAAAAGCAGTGCTAAAGCTAGACATGCTCGTTTTCACACATGGCCCACCACCCGTGATTTTTTTTTTACTTTTTATTTTTCTTTCTTCTCCTTCAGCTGTCCAAACAGATTCGTTCCAAGACAAAAAAAAAGTGACACTTGTTCCCACACTCTACCTGATGGTGTATAAGATACTTTAACAATGCAACGGCCATATAATTAATTTACAGAAAATGTTTAAGATAACACGTACGGCCGACTGTGTGAGCATGAAGGTGAATCAGAACAGCAAATGCACTGACACAGGAGACCGTAACGCTAATGCGTCCTCTCATCCGCTGTCCTTGTTGCTTATCTCAAAAAGCTGAAGGTCTACGAAGTAAAATATGAGCTATAGCAAGCTAAGCAGAAATAAGCACAAATAGTTGTGAGGGTGCGTGTGTGAGTGAGAGACAGCACTATCGTCTTTGCATGGTGTGTGTGAGATGCGGGTATAGCACAGCCGGCGGCAACTATTCGTAGTGAAGAAACAGCATATATCTGCCGTTATTCAGTCAGAACACGCAATTCTTGTTCAAAATAGCCGTGTCATCATCTGAGCTGGGCGGAAGAGCCTTACAATTATTAAAAATAAAAAATAAATGTGGGGATTGAGAATACTGTCGTAGTTGCGTTGTAGTAGTAGATGTAGTTGCGGGGCTCACCTGTACTTATATCAAAATCCAAAATCGTAATCTAACATCGTAATCAGTAAATAAAATCAGAAAAGCAAGCTGTATACGAAACTACACACGGTTGAAAGCACAATGATTAACTAAGGAAACGTAGCCAATGGACCTGGGTTAAAAAGGGGTGTGGGAAATAAGGGCACAATTCTATTTTTAGAACAACACGTGCACTTTGGGGAGGGAAGCGAGATGTCCAGGCAGAAGCATGACTCACATGACAGTGCCAGTGGGCTGGCATGGATAGGGTGGAGGGTTGGGGGTGCGAGGGGTGGAGGTAATCTATACGTACGGCTGTCAAGATAACAACCCTTCTCACTGCTTCACATGGTCACGAATCTCGCTTCACACGACTCACTATATATGTTTCTACTCTCAAAATTCACATTTTTCATGGAATTTTTTTGCAATTTTTTGACGGTTCCTCAAAAAGACTTCGCTATAACCGTGTTTTCGCTATTTCCATGTTCGCTATGACGGGATTCTACTGTACACTGTATTTCTTATACGACTTCAGTCCATCGATGTATTTTATTATATTATTAAGATGTCTGGTTTTTGCAAAAAAAATTAAAAACTTACTTTTGAACTTGCAAGAAGGCACTTGAAAGCTCAGTTTTTTCTTTGAAGATGTGTGGCTATTAATATAAATTTCTATCATATTTGTAACTTTCCTGCAAAAAGCTATGAAAATTGGGGCCTAACTAAGTGCAGAATAATGCTTTTTAAAAATTTTATGATGAGGGGAACCACCAGTATTCGTAAAATTGAGAGTCTAGTGTATTAAAAACTTTTTAATAATTGCTTTAATAACTTGTAACTTGTTATGCAACAAAACTTAACAGGAAAAATTTGAGACATGTAAATTCATTAACAAACAAGCTCACTTGTAATTCATGTGGGGCCAACGGCCAAAGGTGTCACGCCGCGCTGCTTCACTGAACATGAAGGCACGATCCTTGGAGGCTTCGTCTACTAGCAAAGCAGGCAGCAAAGAGTTCAGATGTTCATTGATAGCTGATGCTATGGACAGGGCAGGGATGTGCCTGTTCTGCCGTTTAAGCTCCTGCACCACCCCAGTACAAACTGACTTGAGTGCTGCATGGGGCAGTTCCAAGCACACTGTGCTCCACTGAAACAGCATAATACATAGTTGACAATATTCTTTGCTCCTGCTATATATCCAAAACAAAAATCAGTATCTACAGAATGAGAAGACTTTTACGTACAGTTAAGAATACAACAAAATTCATTTAACATGTTTTTCAAAAGAAAACGGGTAAAAAGTCTCAGCATGAAAAACATCACAACTGAAATCAGCAACAATAACTACTTCTTTACAGTGCTGTAATGCATAATATTGTACAAACAAATTTCGCTGATCTAGACTGCATGTATCTGACATTCCCTGTCAACCAGCCACTAAAACAGAAGATGGAACTCTTCAAGAATGTAAAAAATTAAGAGTTACCACTTTCTTTCGTCCTCTGATAAATTATAACCCCTATTGTACCTATTTAAAACAACTTAAAAATATCTTGCCTGCTATATTTTGCCTTGCATCAGTCAACACTAGTTTTTTACATCTTTACTTAAAAAAATATAATATACCTAAAAAAATAATGGATATCATTGGCAGGATAGTTCATAAATATGCTGTAAAAATTTTATATGTCCTCCGACTGGACGATTTTCAATTGCTGATGATTAGTTTCCCCTCTCACGCTGCCTTGATAGTTGGCAGCCGTGGTTCTGTGTGTGGCTGGTGGTGCTGGTGTTCCTGCTGAGGAGGTAGTCTCCCAGAATATTGCGGCTAACACAATAATCTCAAATGCACACAAAACGTCAATTTTTCACAATCGCAAATGGCCGTCCTTTTTGTTTTGGTTACAGTCTACTGAATAGTGCCGTTGCTTGTAAAATAGTTATAGAAATTACGCTATTTGAATAGAACAAAACAAAAACCGTGTCATGTTACCTTTACTCCAAAATGCTTACTTATTTTTCACAAATAACACACACTATATTCAATGCCGGTGACGAAAAGTTAACAGATTTGTTGGTTCAGGGCTGCCACTACTACTTCATCAGGCCATACGATCACGTCCAGTTGTTTCAAATGGCACGTTATTCTGCCACGTGTTACAAATATTGGTAGCATCGGCTGTCAAAATACGGAATTCTTACATGGTATGGACTTTATCAATGTTAAAATTCATCCAAAGTTGAAAATATTTTCTATTCACCAACAAGTTGAAACTCATTACTGTATATGACTTCGCAAAACAGCACAAGCCACAACAGGTGCAGAATCCATAGATTGACAACTATTAAGTCATGACCATACAGGAATAATGTATTGGTTTGTGGACAAATGACATTGCTTAGGTTTTTCTGACCAAACGTGTGTAAAGTGACAAAGTTCAAAAACAGAAAAAAGTAATCCCAGAAAAATTCAGTCAGATTTTTATATTCAACAACAAGAATTCTAGAGATAAATTAAGTCAGATTTGCTTTTTTCTGTTTTTGTACTTTGTCATTTTACACTAAGTTTGATCAACAAAACATGAGAAATTATGTACTGTCCATACTGTATAAGAATTCCATTATTTGACAGGTCATAAAAAAGTAGGGCAATGTAAACAAAAACATTATGTATCTTTCCACCACCATGTGCTTTCCAGCTGACAATCAAAACATATCAACAGTTAAGGTATAGTATTATTGCAACAGAATCCAAAGGGTGTTGTGATTTTCTTTTGGTTATTTTTAGACCTCAAACAAGTAAGGTCTTTGTTTTCAAAAGTCTTACTAGGGTTAGGTGGACAATTTTAAAAGAAAATTATTTCATATTGCAGCAATGGATAGCCTACTCTTCAGTAGTTCTGTTACAGTATAACTCAAAATTTTACATCATTCATTATATATTTTCCTAGGTATGCTCAAAATTGTAACATTTAATGGCATCACAAAAAAACGTGTATGGGTAACTTATCTATTTTCTTATTTTGACTTGACACCTAAAAAAGTTTAAATAATAGTAGCTTATTTAGTTACAACAAACTGAAGTTGAGAGAGCATAAAACAGGAAAAACAACATCTTTAAACTAAAAAATATATACTATATAAATTAATACGTGAAAGTATTTATTCAATTATTTTTCTTGTAGCCTTCAATTTGGTTCTGCACTATAAAATCATATAGTAGTAGTTTAAGTTTAATGTCGCAGACTACTGAAAAAACTTATCTTTTGTGGGTAGAGCTTACCTTCGAAATACGTAACTGTGTTATTATCAGTCATTCGACTCACAAAATTTTTTATATAAAAAAAAACCACCCCCCTTAACATATATTTTGTAGACTACATAACAAAAATTTGCACTCTCATAATCTAAATGGAAATGATATATCAACAAAAAGTGTAAGTAATAAACAAATATGGATAGGACTCATTTCCCAAATCAGCTTTAAATCTTTCATTTAACTCATACGATTAAACACATACACTTTATGGCCGGGAAATACACAGGCTTCAGTTTTCTGACCTTTTCTTTTGGTAATATGTAGGCCTACACTTTTGTAGCTGACAGGCACAAAATCTCACATAGACTTAAAATGGTACCACTTACTTGCCATACATATAAAAAACACAGATTTTTTCGTACAAAAATAATTTATTGAGTAGGCGACTTGAAAAAGCATATTTACATATACTGCCACATCAAGAATCGTACAAATTTAACACAAATTCCATTAAAATAAAACGTAGGTAACATTTTTTTATTGTCTGTAGCACTTTTCTCTGGACGGATAACTTGCGTCTTATTTAGCTATTGGTTTTTGTAGACATGCCACGGTGCTGCAAAGCTGAACGTTTTTCCAGTTCCATCTTTTGAAACGCGTCTTAAAATATCCCGTTGTCGGCGATCATAGACCGGGTATTTTAATCCCTGCATTGCAATATATTAAATATATGCACAGAATTTATAAAAACACCTTACAAAATAAAAGAATCACAAATGCACGTGAACACACGAGAAGCTTACGTAGTGGTGTCCATTGTTTTGGTTGCCAATACAGGTCTGTTGATAATGATGCAGTTGTTTGTAAAATAGTTATAGAAATCACGCAATTTGAATAGAATAAAATAGTTACAGTAAACTCCCGATTTAATGACCCTTCACGGTTCCCGGGAATAGGGTTGTTATTTCGGAGGGGTCGCTATTAGAGATTTGACAAATTTTCGGTGGCCCTAGACCTCTAAAATGTTGACATTTACCGTTTTTTATCATTGAATCGACGTTCACTCCGCCTTCGGCGCAAAAATTACGTGTTTTTATAAAATGATATAGATACATTTATTTTGAAATGCAAAACATTTTTAAAAGTATGCCATTGAAGTGGATCTACTACCTTTCTTTGGCTCAAAATGAAGCAAAAACGTCACCGGAAAATATATTCTTGTGGCCGCAACAACCGTTTTTGGAAGTTATTTGCAAGAGTAACGCAACAAAGTTTATTGGAATAGTAACATTTTTCAGTAGAGTGAAGAATTTTGAATAAATAGATACACTGGAAGCGGATTTATGACCTTTCTTTGACTCAAAATTAAGCAAAAACATCGCCGGAAATATATCTTACGGCCGCAATGACCGTTTTTGGAAGTTATTTGCAAGAATACTGCAACAAAGTTTATTGAAATAGTAATATTATTTCAGTAGAGTGAAGCATTTTGAATAATTAGATACACTGGAAGCGGATATACGACCCTTCTTTGGCTCGAAATTAAGCAAAAACGTCGCCGGGAGTGTATATTCTTACGGCCGCAACGACCATTTTTTTGGTATTCATTTGCAAGATTAAAGCAACAGAGTTTATTGAAATAGTTATATTTTTCAATAAAATGAGGTATTTTTAGTAAATGGATACTCTGGACGTGCATATACGACCTTTCTGTAGCTCAACATCAAGCATGAATTCATGATAATGAAACATGCATATCTTCGGCAACGTAAATTAAGTGCCAGTAATATGAGAGTTTCGAAACTGTTTACAAGATACTATCGCAATGTTGTTGATTGAAATAGTAATTTATTTCAATAGGCAGATACATTCTGAATAAATATATGTGAGGGTTGACATCTAAGACTTTTCTTTGACACATCAGGCACACTTTGCCGACAACAATAATTCTAGTTGGCACAACATACGTTTTGATAAAGCTGTTTGCCTCCTGGGACCATGTCTTTGCAGCGAGCAACCACTCACACGTGTACGATGACTTGTGTGCGCAAGGACCTATCTAGAAACTGGTTGGTTCAAAAATAACATACACGACGTGTCTAACCTATGTCACTTTGTAACGGGCATATTTCATATATACTATAAAATGTAGTGATAAGCTACAATTTAAGACATTTTTCTTATTTTTTTTCTGTAAAGGCAATACGTAGTTTCAATTAAGTGGATTCAACATTAATATTTATTATAATGCGATGGTCAGAGGTATATATAGGTACGACGTACTCATACATCAAGGCGTATGTGATACGCCATCCATAGTAATTAAAAACACCTAAAACTATCACTATCATAAATCATGCAATAAATATATCTTGTTTGGTATCATTGTAACCTGCAAAGCGCCACTTGGTCAATTATGGTAATGTAATTAGCATAAGTTTGCATGTGTTCATAATAGTTTTTGTTACTCAATCTGGCGACCTGGAAGGCCAGCTGCAGCCTGCAACGCCACGTGGGCTTTGGAACGGAAAGAATAGCCCTTGTCCCCCCTCCTTCCCTCTCTCTCTCTCTCTCTTCCCGCTTTGTCTTCCCCCGCTTTCTCCGGCACACTGGTAACGAAATACTTATTGTAATAATGTATTAATTACGAGATGTCAATAATATTAAAAAGTAAGAAGATTATTTATGCATTTTAGTGATGTTAAAATGTACAGTCTTATTTTGTGTAATAAACGTAGGCCGTTAATAGTGGACTCACGTATTCGCAGGAAGCAGGGTGCCTCTCTTTCTGATTGGCTGAGAGGAACTTCGTCACCTCCTTGTGCATGGGGGTGGGGAAGAGACGTGAGGCTTACAGATGAGTACGTGGGATGCTGGGGGAGACGCGAATATGTAAGCAAGCAAGCAAGCAAGCAACACGTGTTTAACTCCGGTGGGAAAAGGATAATTTCTTCGTCTTCGTCAAACTGCAGGGCGGTGGACAGCGTACTTAGGGGTCACCAGTCGAGTGGACTTCCGGGTAGTCGCGGCCGTTTCCCAAATAACTTAACTCCGTCAATTATCTTTTCAACACTGGAAGAAAATACTTAATTGTTACGCTAACATAAGTCGAAGTAGTTCAACGTCAACGGAATCTGCAACCCGAGGTGCGTGGGTTCGTCGGAAATTGTTTTATAATGAGAAATGTAAGTTTTCTTTAGCTAGCTGGGCACATCATCAATCTTTCAGTAATAACCTTAATCATCCTAGATACGGACGGAAGGAGATAAGGACAGTAATAATAACAAACGTAGCAACTTGTGGCTTTTTTGACCACTACCTAGTCACAACTCCTGACGCTCACTCAGCAGATGGGACATGATGATAATGCTATTCCCTTTGTTTTGCAGTTCTTTCACTTCTCTACCTTGGCCAGTCGTGTGAAAATAAACTGCTCGTATAATGATTCTACTCTGTGCATGAGTTTTTTGATACTTCACCAATGTGAACGGAGAGTGATTTGATAATTTCAATTAGTTCGCCAGCAGTAAACAATTACAAACATCAAGATGATGATGATTGTTAATAAACTTGGATAACACATTCACAGAACAACCTTAAACATACACAATGCAGTTTCACATTTTATTTTCACCGAGGTATATAAGTGTACTCACAGCCGTTATTTATGGTTGATTGTGTGTGCACGCGTGTGTGTGGCCGCGAGTGCACATGTGGGCTAGTGACTCGCACCAGACACGCTGTTGTCAAGTATCCTACTGCCCTTTGCCACGCATATCTGAGACATGCACCCGACGTTTGGTAGTGTCAATTATGAACTGTCCTGCTTTCACTTGTTAAAAGAATAATGATTTATAAACATTACTGTGTATACATCATTAAATGATATGATAGTAATTATATTTAATAGCATTTAGTTAGCAAAATAAAAAACGTAATAATGCTTAAACACTACGTATATTCGTAATATCACAGACACAAAAAGACAGACTACCATTTCCGAAGGGCACGAGAAATCAGTGGCAAAAAAGTTACGCACGCACACATGTTGAAGAAGGGGTGAGCGAACTGCCTTATTGGAGTGGTTGGCCGGCACCCGCTGGAGGTAAAAAAGAGGCGTGCGGGTCGCCAACCAGCAGGGGAAAGGGAAGGAGCATTCGGGCCGGCCAGATGACCTTCGTGTAGTGCGGGAGGAAGGCGCAGCAACGTATATTCTTTAGATCAAAATACGCAGTGTACGTTTGAGCAATAACTGCAGCCATTTGCGGCCATAATAAACGCAACACCTTTTTCTGCTATTTTCTTTAAATTAAAACCTTTAAGAATTTTTTTTTGCAGGTTGTTACTTCCAGATGGTCGTTTCTTTAAGATGGTCGTTATTCCCGGGGTCGTATAATCGAGAGTTGATTGTATCTGACTAATGCTGGATACATAACCGTGTTAATATATTTTGTTTCCTCCAAAATGCTTACTTATTTTTCAGGTATAACACACACTATTTTCAATGTCAGTGATGGAAGTTAACCAATGTGTTGATCAGGGCTGCCACTACTGCTTCATCAGGTCATAAGATCACGTCCTGTTGTTTTAAATTGTACGTTATTCTGCTACGTGTAACAAATATTGGTAGTATTGGCTGTCAAAATATGGAATTCTTACATGGGATAGACAGTATTTTCCCAAATCAATACATTCTTATTGTGAAATCCCATTGCAACAAGCATTTAAAAATCTCATGACCATGCAGTCCTTTGTTTGCCACTGTACAAACCAAACATGAATTATACAAAACATTTAGCCAAAGGTACAGGACAAATTACTTCACAAAACTCACTCCTAATTTTACAGCAGTGAAAAAACTTTTAATGCCACAACTAACTGCATGGGGTCAAATAACTGGCTAATTATTTCTTTGCAATGGTAATGTACGCTACGTTATTTTTGTTAAAAATACAAACACTTTTAAAATGTATCTTTCAAAATGTCTCAAAATTTAATTTATGAGAACAAATTCTAACTTTAAATTTAGTACAACCTGACTTAGTAAACATTTAAATTGATAAAGATAATTACGCTAAGTAAACAATGCAGTCAACATTAAACGACTTATTTGCTGTCATAAGAAACAAAATACTGTAACTCACTGCTAGCAATCAGCATTTACATGTAAAATGTATTAACTCATTTGACGATAAACTCCTCTGAACATACTGTATTTAATCGCATAATAACCACATCATAATTTTTAAAGGCTTAAAGCAGTATTTTAAAAACCCACATAATGACCGCACCCCCACCTTTTCCAATAGGGGACACAACACAGAAAAATTCTGTTACATTTACCAAGAGACCAGGTTTTGCAATTGATTTAGGCGAGACAAAATCTTAGCCAGAATGGTAAAAATGTGGAATCTAGTAAAGCATTTTGTGCCCGAAATTACCTGCAAAAAACGTGACTGTTGCAAACGTCCGTCGATCGGAAGCGGAGTGCGCCAGCACGCACACCTAGATCCTCCGTATTACGTGCCTACAAGACATGGCAGCTGAACTGAGCATCTAGATACCAGTCTTCATGGCACGCAGGCCTAGATCCTCCAGAATACCTACATTACCTATCACGAAATACGAGTCACGCTCGCTGGTTGATGATGCGCTGTTGATAGCGCAATTGTGATCTTTTAAAGGTGAATATATATATATATTTTTTTTTTTTAAAGCTATTTACATAGGAAATAATAATATACTTCTAATGCACCATAAAATGTAAATGTCTTATGTAAAATCATTTTAAACTAGTTTCACTTGGAGAAGCACAAGAAAGAATTAACACAATTTTCTAGTCTTTTATTTTATCCATGTTTAATATGCACCCCAGAAATTTTTTTCTTTACTTTTAGAGAAATCATCACACTATGGACAAGTAAATATGGAAAAAGGTGTATATTAAGTTACAATTTACACCAAAAAAATCTTTAAAGATAATTTTTTTATATGCCTCATAATGGCTGCACCCCATTTTCTTTGGGCCAAAAATTGGCAGCGATTATGCAAATAAACGCGGAATTTTTTATATAGAAACGTTGATACCTTTAAAAGATGCACGTCTTCAAAATATTTTTTGTTGCACGTCAAACATGTTCTTTAAAAGGCATTGAAATAAGGCCTATGTCATCATAGTAAAATTACAGTTCCAGTTTGTTCCTTTCCAGTATGTGTTGTCGACAGGTAGCTGAAACACTTAGGCTATTTTAAATCATGGACATGATGTTACATTTATTGCTGCTTATTTGTGTTTGCGATGTTCTGGAAAACTATGTTTTGATGCACCCAAGCACATGTCCATCACGGACCAACATTCACACGCCATAAACTCATATGGTTCAGAAAGAGGTTTCAGAACTGAGATAGTAACACAGGAACTGACGTTTCAAATCTTGTTTGTTTCCACAGGTGCCATGAGATTTTACCAGGCACCACGTACCATCAATAAAACAATACATGTAATACACACACATGGGTATTGGTATTTGCATCTTATAGTGTGTACAGGGAACAAAGAATGGATTCTACTTAATTTGCTGAGTACATACCTTTTGAGCCTTAGTGCCCTTTTTTGATACTGCCATGCCCTCCTTAATTTTCTCGCCCAGTTCAGATATGACTTCAGTCTTGTGGTCAATGCCCGACAACTCCATTGACAGTAGAGTATTGTGAAGAAGAACAGCCTGGAACAAACCAAACACATTAATTTAGTCTAACTTAACACCTGGTTAGCTTTGACACAATTATTCATCATCCCACATTCACATTTTTGAACAACAA
The DNA here is from genome assembly GCA_003012365.1 of Medauroidea extradentata. Lineage (NCBI taxonomy): Eukaryota > Metazoa > Arthropoda > Insecta > Phasmatodea > Phasmatidae > Medauroidea > Medauroidea extradentata. Next base: position 17,190 of record PNEQ01117878.1, read on the forward strand.
AGGGCAATAACATTTATTTAGTAACTAAAAAAGCTTGATTCTAGCACTAATCCAGCAAGTTGCAGATGTGAAGCCAGCAAACTTAATGCACCACCCTGGGAGACGTGCGCAGTTACCAATAAAATTCATTCTTGCTAGTTCATGCAGCATCTCCTTACCATCAAGCAATGTATAAAGTGAACAACATGATGCCATTCTCTCCAATTTCAAATTTTAATAGGGGTATGAAAATCAACCTGTAACACGCCACACTGTCACCATCACAATTATATTTAATAGCCATTTAGTGTTATGCAACTGTCATAAATTCAATATTTACTTATAACTATGTCTTGTAACTACTTTTTCTTCTCACCATCATATAAGGGTGATGATAAAATTGCTTTCATCAAGCCATCATTGTACCAGATTTTATACTGAAAAGCAGAAATATAGATATTGTGTCTTCGTAGAAACTAGAGAGCAGGTGCATTTTCGCCCCCACCCACGTTTGAGTTACCCCCAAACTGTTGGACGAGAGGGGAGGATAGCCAGCCTGTAGCCTTTGATCTGTGAATGTAAAATAGTAAATTAATTAAGAATTAAGGAATTTTAATTAAGGAAGTTTAATTGTCTGTATTTATCATAAATAAATCAAATGTACAATAAATACGACTCTAGCAAGGAGTAGCTGTCCTCGAGGGGCAGGGTCATCTATTGGAAGCTAGCTCCTGATTGGCCCAACTGAACCTAAGCCTGCAAGACAAGTGGTGAGGATTTTGGCGCCAAGCGAGAGCCCGGTAGTGGTTATAGAAGAGACGTCGACGAGCTTCAGGACAGCAGGATGGAGTGTTGCAGTCAGATGACAATTTAGGCATTGGGATGGTTGTACGTAGACTGCGCTGAGCTGCAGAGGCGGTGCACCAAGGTGCTGCTGCCAGATGTCGTCGAATTAGGCATCCAGATGCCTTGGAGTAGACAGAAGTCGAAGAGCTGCGAAGTACGGTGGGCCAGAGTGCAATTGTCGGGACGTCATCTAGGGAAGACGTCGACGAGTTGCGGAGTAAGGTCGGCCGGAATGCCATCATCGGGTGTTGGTTTGTGGCGTTAGGATGCTATTGAGTACAGATCTAGTTTAGCTGCAAAGTACAGCAGGGTGGGACACCAACGGGTATTACTGAAAAAGTAAGTATTGAAAAACGTCACTATTTGCTGGGTAGTTAACTGATGTGCAGCTTACATGACCTTGAACATAAGAGATTAGTGGACGTAATATCCTTCAAAGTCATAACGACAAAGCTGGTGCAGTAACGGTCCGTCAGGAAACGGCAGCAACGACGAGCTACCCGGGTAAAGAACTAACCCTCTTATTCATTACCACACCCAATCATCCAGAATTTAATTGATATTATTTTTAATTAGCAGCATATTGCAGCAACTAGAGCTTGACAAACAGCACATTGCAATAAAACTCTTGTACAAGCTGCAAGTGACATGATTGACAATGGACAGTCCAGCAACAGAAACAAAAACTATAAATTTGTATGCGATATCGTTTGTCTGAACTGTTGTTTGCACAACGAAATAAGGAGCCCAGCAGAACTGTGTCGAACTGCGGGTGCTGCGAGCGAGTCGACCGTGGGATGAACGACAAGAGAGATGATGAAGAAAGCCATCGCAGAGAAACGACATATCACAACATCAGTAAACAGAGATGCTGCAGAGACTATAGCAACGGAGAGGTGCTTGGTGCCTGGACTGGGCATCTACGACGACCTCCTGCCTCCGGAGCTCAGCGGCGCAAGGGTCCCTGTTTCACCAACGTCTACACATTGGTGAACTAAGGCATCCTTTATTATCTACCTCCATTTTTCCAGAACGGTGACCGGATGCATCAAGATCGACGGCTGCCGTTGTGAGCACACAAATGTAACATCAGTTTGTGCATTGTGAACCAGGCCAGATGGTTGTATTTATTTTTTGTTGTTTGCTTTATTACATATATTGCCCGGTAAGTGTAGCCTGACTGCATTTATTTAACGAGAGCCGGTCGACATGCCTTAATAGAGATAGAGCAGGATAGTTGGTCAGCTGAGGACGAGGTATTTATAAGGAGTTTGAGTATGACGGGGAATAGTATGGCAACGACAGAGAAGTTTCAGGGTTGCCAGATAATGTGGCTTGCAGTTCCAAGATGAGCGAAGGGAATAAGACAGATCGAGGTAATAGGGACAGTCCACTGGTGGTACAGTGTAGTCCGCAAAGTGATTCACAACTTCAGAGTTTAATGTTACAAATGCAGGCAATATTCGAGTGACAAGCAGAGCAGTCAAGGCAGAAATTAAAGGTACAAATTAGAGACGCAATGAGAGAGTACATCGGCCAGACTGACGAGGAATTACAAGCAGTTTAGAATTGCCATGAAAGACGGGGGGAAGAGCAGCGTGCCGCGATAACGACAGAAGTCAAGCCGCATGGAAAGTAAAATTGGCTGCCACGCAACAGCCCGTATAGAGAACTATCATGCATTACGTAAACAGGTAGATGAACAGAATGCCGAAGTAGGACAGTTCAATGAAACTACAACGTAGTTAGGGCGCAGGGCGCGTTCAGGATGGTAAGAAAACGTCCGCAGAAGTGAACATGTTAAGGCAGCGTGTAGCTATGTTAGAGACTTAACAAACCAGCACATTTACATAAAGTTTGGCAACTATCGGCGGACACATACGAATGGCGGCTCTTCCTAATATCAACAGAGTGGCGGCCCCCATTTTCAAGTAAGTCAACATACGCCTACCTACTACGATTCATCAAGCGCATGGCCAAGTAATTGCAGAATGCATGTATACTCCGAGCGCTTAAAGTAGAGCTGTTTCTCTCACAACTTGTAGGTGCGGACGAGATATCGAAAAAGTAAATGTCGGAAAAATGTGACGAGTATCCGCAATTTCATAAAGCGTTCATGAAGCGGTATTAGAATGCCTTCGAACAAGACCAACCGAGACAGGAAATATTCCAAGGTCGTTACCAGCCCGACAGTGGAGTTAGTATGGCAGACTGCTCGAGGGAGTTAGTCGAGAAATACAAGTTCCTGAACATGCCATTTTTTCAGGAACGTTTAGTGCACTATTTGATAAGACATTTGCCACAGTAATTATGTGACACATCCATAAGAGCAGAGGTTAACAATTGTGAATCTCTTATTGAGATAGTGGAAAAGTTTAAGTATCACTCAGTAGGTCAAGCACACTATACAGCAAGAGCACATGAAAGAGAGTGTAGTCACCCTAGGGGGAAGAACTTTAAACCGTGGACAAATGAAACACAGACAGGAAGGATGTCTGAAGGGCCGCCTTGTCACAGATTCCACGCGTCCCAGCTGGAGCTATGGGAAAGTGAGAAGAAAGTAAGTGAGAGATTTTGGTCAGCGCTCTACATTGAAGTCTTTAGCACTTGTAAGGGTGACATGTGACATAAGGCTAGTAGGGAGCAGCACCAAAACAAAGGAGCTGGAGAAACGGGATATCCCAGAGAAAACCCGCCAACCAGCTGCATCGTCCGGCACATTTCTCACATGCGAAAAACCGGGTACCGACGCTGCCGGGAATCAAACTCAGCTCGCCTTAGTGGAATGCGAATGGTTTAACCATTCGGCCACCGCGGCCCCTTGTGAGAAGAAAAGAGTTTCGTCATTCTGCGTCCCACAGATACAATGAGCGCATCCATGCAGTAAAGGTACACAGGTCAGATTTGAACAAGGGAAACTTAACAGCTCCAGGTGACAACCTCTTGCGGCCAGGGCAACAACATGTTAACGAGGTTAATAAGCGTGTACATGGGTGTGAACTTTAGACTAGATGGATGAGGCAACAAAGCTGAGCGACGCGGAGATAACCTCTGACACTTTGTGGGTAGTGCCAAAGAAATACCATCCCTCAATGTACAGATATGTAATGTATCCGTGGAAGCAGTCAACACAGGAGAACAGGTCTAATTTCTCTGGTCTGGAGGCGAAGACATGCGAGGTGATACCCCTACATGGTGTTTGAGTACAAAAACAAGACAGTGACACACTGGTAGAATATGTTGTATGCTAGTGAACAAGGACCCACGCGCAGAAAACCGCAGCGGCACAAATGATGGACTGTCACTAGCACAGCAGGGCGAAATGAAGGCTCTTCTCAACTGTCATAGAGATGTGTTCTCCGAGCGGCCCGAGAAAGTTAAGTTGTACGAGAACAATTTTGCATCATTTTGGTGTCTAATGCTAATGTGTCTTGTAGAGCAGGAATGAATGCCTACAAGCTCAAGGATACCGGATAGGGAGATATAAGAAGCTGGATGTGTATGGTTTTAGTTTTGTTCTTTTCAGTATTTTCAGTATACAGGATGTGCCATAATGTCATGTAAGAATAGAAGATAGAGTAAATGTAAGATTGTCTTGTGCTTAAACTTAAGCATTGGGGAATAGCTGCAGAGATTTCAATGTGCTTTTAACTGATAACAGGAGTCACTCAATGAGGGACACATAGTAAGCTTTGCACATGCTCAGCACCGTAACCAGTTCCTACCCCACCCACAAAAATGGCGTCAGACGGCCCCAAACTGAAATAACATGTAAATAATCTGGATTATCCCATGGCAAAGTAAGAGAAAAAAGTGTGTTCGGGAAACAAGAATGCGAATGGCATTGTGAAGGGTACAAGGAATTAGGATTAGTAAAACAAGAACATTAATTTTGTAATTTTTATTAAAGGAACCATATCTCCTTTTTTGTTAAATACATACGTAGTTTCAATAATATACTGTAAATAGTTCTAAGATATGGATATTATTTAGTTCTCAGCGGCTCTGATTTGCTTGCTCGCTTCATACTACATTTCAGTTCACAAATGATCCCCGAGGGTGATGTGACACACCACATAGTCACCACCGCATTTTTGTTACTCGGCAGTCATACATTTCATATTTATTCATAACTATCTCTTGCAACCACTCTTTCTTCTCGTCACCACACCAGGATGATTATAAAATAGCTTTCGTCAAGCCCTCATTATTGTACCAATTTTTATACAGAAATGTAGATAATTTGTCCTCGTAGAAACTACAGAGCAGGTAGATGTCGAAAAGCTCTGTAGTACGGTGGGCCAGAGTGCCACAGTCGGGATGCCATCTAGGGTAGACGTCGACAAGCCTAGGAGTAAGGTGGGCTGGAAGGCCACCATCAGGCGTCAGTTTGTGTCGGGACTCCTACAGGTATTATTGAAAAAGAAAGTATTGAAAAACTTCGCGATTTGCTGGGCAGTCAGCTGACGAAACATAACTTATGTGACCTTCGACGTAGACATAAAATCCTCAAGCGTCGTATGGACAAAACTGGTACAATAACAGTCCATCAAAAAAGGACACTAATGACGTGCTACCCGGGAAAAGAACTTACCATCAATTTTCTTACCTGAACATCCAGAACGTTAATTAATACATAAACATTGTATTTTAATTAGCAGCAAGTCGGAAACCGCTTTATTCAGTACCGAATTTCAAAATATCAAACAAAAAGACAACACAAATACTGCAACAGTTCTAAGGTGTTAACATTTAACAAAATAATTCCCCTAAAATGTTCTAATTTATCTTTAACTAGTACCACAAACTAAGGTCCAGATACTGTAAATGCAAAATATAATCCTCATCATTGGAATAAAATGGTAAACATGTTGACATGAGTCTTTTATACTATGCAGTTAAAGTATTTCTTGCAAATTTAGACTACTATTCTAATAAATTTGAAGCAAAATTTATAATTCTGTTCAACTTTGGGTGACAAACTCTATTAAATGAGTAGATTGACAAATTGTTAAGAATGCTACAGTCTGTTTTTCAGGTTTGTGGACATACAATTTCCAGTGTTATACTACGTGCTTCTACTGTATATGATGATGCTACCTTACAAAACTGCTGTCTTTGCAATACACACAGTTAGTTTGAAGTACATTAAATAATTTCCTGAATATATTATAAAAGTTTTACAAGCAACTGCTCCACATCACACAAATCAGTTAAACTGGCCTACCACGGTTCTCATGTAAGTCAAACTTGTCTGGACTCCTCAATTGTTCTCCGAGGTTTAATGACTAACCTACAAATTTGAAGTCAAAAAGGTAATGTATTTGCATACTTTATACTCATAAGTTGATTACTGAACACAAACTTTGAAATTGGTAAAATGATACAGCACGTACTGCAATATAAAATACTTGCAAGCTACTTTTACATAAAAAAAAATCAACCAATAAAATCATCTTTTATAGTATTGCTTATGTACAACATTTGGCATGAGCAGTTAAGTAAAATTTCCAAACTTTGAGTAAAAATTTATTTTTTCAAAATGACATCCAAAACCGAATGTATACTAATCCAGTGAAAGATCATTTCAAAGTACATACTTAATATGAAGGGAACTTGAAATGTTATACTTAACCTAGTACTGACAGTACTTCATCATACCATACTAAACAGAAATGTAGGGGGTTTGAAAAGACGGACTTTACGACGAAAATTACTTTAAACTGAAATGCTTTGTGATAAGATTTCACTGTGTATTTATTGTGGGTAAACACTTATTTTATGCTAAATTTGGTGTAAATAGGTTTATATGTGTGAGAGTGATACTAAACGTTTATCCATTACCGATACGTGAAGAATCTTTATTTTTCTCAGTGAACTGCGTCTTACAACACTACAGCACTGATAACACAATCTGAAAATGTTAAATATATAGAGACCACCACTTATGGCTGTTGATACTAACCTCTGAGAGAGGCAGCTCCACCTTAACGACATCATCTGGCTTGCTCACAGGTGTCTGCAGGATGGTATCTAACAAGAGTACCCCGCTGTAATCTCTACGGATGCCGATCCTCCCACCGTCCGTGAACAGTACCTTGTCATATTCTGGAATATACACTCCGTGTATCTCACTGTTTGGTTTTGCTGAAAAGGAAAACACTGAAACTTAATTCACTGTATTACCAAAACAAAATCTACTAAACACATATCCCAGTAATTAATTTCACAAATATTTCTTATTTACATTGAATTTATAAATGCTGTCTGTCTAATTACCACACACTAATTTGGTATTTTAAATTAATATGAGTGGGCTCTACATCTCATTGACAGCAACATTTTTAGAAACTGTTTGGTATCTGATGAAAGTAATTTTGTTGAATAATGCATGAACCATACAAAATGTACAGAATTCACAAGCTTTAGAAAGTTCTCTATTAACAGACATTTGCTGCAACAGATATTTTATCTGTAATTATAGTATTTATACAAGGATGCAAAATTTGCTTCAATGGACATTTCATAGCTGCGAATTGTGTGATGCAAGGATCAAAAGCACGGGCAGCCTGCAGCTTGTCGCTCAGCGCTGTGTGCATAACACGTGCACTATGCTGCATTCTTCCATACATCTGGCAACACAGCTTGGCTCCATTTCCACCTTCCATTTGGAGACATAATATATATGTTTTTTATCCTTGCAGGTGTACTGGGGCACCAGCGCAACAAGTTCATCTTTTTGCTTGTGTGTCACTATCAAGAAATACCAGCCTGTGAGTACCTCAACCTTCTGCCTATTTACATGGTTAACCTAGCAGCCAAAACCTTAACATACATCAACTGTAATTTCTGCAACTGAATTAAACATATGCCCTTTATACATGTTATTGAAACTTAGCCACACATCTAAACATACAAATGATTACGCTTCAATACGAAAACTCAGTTTTATCCCTACAATTCTGTTAAATTAGGGACACCTCATAAAGACACGTAACCTAATAGTGCAGTTAGTATTAATGCTTGATTCTGTACAAAAAAAACTTTAAATACTTATTTCATCAATTGTTTATTATCACAAAAAGGTAAAAAATTTAACAATGACCGTGATCCAGTTTACAAAAAGTTTGCGCGTAACAAAATTATCATGTAATGTATCATTACACATCTTAAACATAACGCAAACAATATTGTATAATAGCTAATCAATGGTTTCGAAATCAGGATATTTAACTAAATTTACTAGCATGGAATACGCAGACTTACAGAAGTGTTCAATTAAATCAAAAACACTACACTAAAATGAAGTTGGCAACAGAATTTAAGTTTTCAACCGGTATAAATGATGTGTCTGAGTTGTCGCAACAGCAACGTAAGTAAAATTGAATAATTTAACAACTACAACATATATTTCATTTCAAGTAAACCGGCACTAAATAAAGATACATATGTATTGAAAGAATCACATAAAAAAACACTTTTATGCGTGTTATGGCACTAAACTACAAAAACATAATTTTTTGTCACTTATTTTTTATGTATGTAGAGTAGTCACAACTTACTGCAATCAGTTGTATGGTTTGACAGTTACCTCATCTACAGTAACACTGAACAGTATGCTTGTACTGTCAGCGCAACGCAACCCCTTTGAGTCCAACTTAGGGTGGCCCATGAAAAGAAAATTAACTGTATTAGCACACACAACATTTATTGGGCAACTCTCTAATTGTGCAGAACAAAGCGAGTGGCAACCCACAGCACAGCACATGGATACCCAAATTGTGACTAATGCTCCAAAACAGTGTTTAAAAAAAACTTTACTAAGAAGTAATTACAATTTACAAAAGGAATAAACAGGATCCCAACTATTTTTAATAAGTCTAATGAATACATTAACAATTTCCATGACTTACTTAACCTTTGATTAAACCAGAAATAATTTTATTAATTTTTTTAGAGTATATTAATGTCTATTATTTCTTAATACATAAGCTAATGAGCTGTTCCTTATCCTGGTAAAGAGCTAAGCCTGCAGCAAGCATAAAAAGACTGGTGTGGCTTGATTTTTTTGACTATCCTATGCTGGGATACATCTTGCCAACACCGAAAGATGTTAAGGACACCAATCACTCCTCATGCGTTACCTAGGATGGCACAACCGCACCGCGGTGACAAAGAAATTCCTCAAGAATATTAAGGAAGCTGCTAGATAGCCATGAAGACCCTCAAAGCTGGTAGTAGACAAGAACGGCCAAACTAGTGTAGAAGAATTCAAATCATTTTTAAGATAAAATACTCTGTAGCGTTTTCTGCATGGTTACGTCATTAATGCAAACATGAAAACTGACTATTGAATAGTTGTGACTCAATGTTAAAGCACAGAATAGAGTCAAAACTGCTAGACGTGAACTCCCAGCGTTAGAGCCAAACTAGACAGCTTTTCATAACATAAGTTACATAACCTTACATACATTATTGATAAACAAAATTAACTGGGTAATTTTGAATTACTTCATATAAAAAGGCAAAATATAGTTATTTTAAGGAGTTATAGGGCTCGTTTGTAACCAGCTATAATCGAATTATGCCTCGAGTTGGTTGTCTTTTAAATACAACAAATATACAACTGTTCCACGACAAACCAAAAAGTGCAGTATAAGGTAATAAGTTTAATGGACACATCCCTTCTTTATATCAATAGAAATAAAACGGAACTTGCATAAATGACAAAGACCATCCAAAAAATTATATGGTTTTAACTAAAAAGTCAACTAACCAGAATTTTGTTAATTACATAACTAATTAAAACTATTGTATTAACTGCCTTAAGAAAATCAGCCAACGTGGAGAAGACACTTTTAAACAAAACTGCCAGACAGACATTTGATATCTGCTCTCGTTTAGGCATAAAAAATTAATATTGTTAAAAATGTAGAAACAAGAGACACTGGCCTTAAATTAAAATTAAGTTAAACAAATAATTCTATATTAGTGCCGTCTCTTACCCCCCTTTTTCCAGAGTATCTTAGATAACTATAAAATTAATGCAAATGACCCCAATGTAAATTTAACCGAGAAGGCCTGACCTAAGCTAAGACTACATTAGAACTAAGTTTAGTCGCCCAGCCTTCAATGCTAAGTGTAATAAGATCCAAAAAAGTGTTAGAATTTGTACAGAATTAACCTACTAAACTGCTCAAAAATGGCTTAGTTTTAGGATGTGTCAATGATAATGAAAACACTGCAGTAAGATAAATCTTGTATAGACCATATGAGATAAAGTGAGCGTAAAGATTTAACCCGGATGGAAAAAAATCACTAGCCATTACTGCAATTAAGAGGCTGTGGGACATGTTGTTCAGAGCCGCAAAATCTACGTTTACGGCGCAGGATATCCTGTGCAAACAGTTACACACATTGAACTCTGGGTATTAGTAATCTATCTGGTAAGGTTGGATCTTAGGTTGCCATTGTTAGACATTTTGATATGTGTTACATTTTTTAAATTACATAGCCTTGAAAATGACGAAGTTTAGTAGACGAATACTAACAAATTTCCACACGAAACGAAAAACCGAACAATGTCAATACGCAACACATTTGTGTAGATGAGTTTGGAAACAGCGGGATGCATGCAACCACAAGTGCAAAATCTCTTCCACTGCAAGTCTCCAAACAGGCCTTTCAAGAATAATTTGGGGCCAGTAGGGACGACGTAGTTCAGGCTTCTGCCCACAGATAGCGCACTCTCCACACACAGGTATTCATTACAGTACCACATAACCGGTGTCGCACATGCTGGAGTCAAAGCACTGATACAGACTGTGTATGCTCGCATGTCATTTTTTGTCAGTCCACACAGCCAGCCAACCAGTAAATACATTCTTCGAGCACTCAAGAAACGTTCAAACTAAAATAGTCATTAATCGAAAACCAGTGAGTTAAAATGTCGTCAAAAATTTTTAGAGTGTAATTATAGATTGTCATGCCAATGACAGTACCCCTTTTATTTTCCTTACGTAAATTATTTAATAATAAAAATATCTATGTTTTATTATGTTTTTATTTAAAAGTACGTTTAATTTAATGAACAACGGTACCACGCTTCCTTTCTTTGCGTCTGTATAATTAGAGAAAAACTTAAATAGAAAGAGCAGTCTATTTTGCATGAACCGCCATGTTGATGTCCCTGTGACATCACTATACTGTACATTTTAAAATATACATAGCACACAAACTACAGCAACATGCTTTCAAATCGAGAAATTGTTTAAAATAAAGTAGTTTATGCGGTAAAATCCATTATGGCTTGAACTCCAAAGAGTATAAATGTTAATAGTAGTTGGTTTGCGCAGCAATAAAATGCAATTTACTCAGAACAAAATTTTAACTATAGCGCAGTCTGATAAATCAAGTCGGAATGCATGGTTTAAGTTTCAAGAAGAGACCTAACGACAAAAATACAGTTTATGTATGTAATGATTATTTGTATGTATATTGTGTACAAGGTGGCGTGATTAGCATTTTCCCAATTTGCGCAACCAAGATGTTCGATAACCAGTCCATGCCAGGTTTGGTTGAACGCATTCCAGCTATTAGCTCAAAAGGTTCACCTTTTGTACTCTTGCGAACTTCTTTCGGCTAACATTTAAAACCTAAACTTATGATTCTATGCCAGATCGGAAATATTAAAATGAAATTATAGTAAGTTATCACTATGGAATTTTAATTAAATTAACAAACTCAGACCTATAACTAAAATGTTGCAATGTGTGAGAAAACCTTCCGGTCTTGCTGTCTTCACACCTTTAAAATTAACACCAGTGAAATCATCGTTGTTAACTACCAAATCTACCACCACGCATCCCGTAACAGGCAAATTTCCAGAGCTTTTGAAGTAACTGTGTTTGGTACATTTTTTAAGTTTTATTAAATCGTTGAAAAATTCCAATACACTGTAATCGGCAATTTGTGTAGCCAATAGGAAAGAGTAATAAACCAATGTATTAACATACTGTAAATTTCAGCTGAAAATAATTTGGCATAAAAAAGAGGTTTGTGGCAGGCATGGAAACAAAGTTTCAAAAGTATGCATTGGCGGTGGTCTACCCCACAACCAATGTTAGAACAGAAACATGTTGCACCACGGGAACACTGGACAAGAAAGCCGACCCTATCTTTTTTGTTGCGAGGCTGTGTCACCAGAGCATTTAAAAAAAAAACTAGCACAATTCCTTTGCTGTGCACGGAAAGAGGAGGAAGGGTAAGCTGCCTCACTGACGCTGGTGTATGCCCACCATAGGAAAAAAAGAGTAGGGGGCAGTTAATAACGGACAGTCTTGTAAATAAAGGCAAGAATTTTAGTAGAATTAATATTTGAAGGTTTATGAAAATGTATGTGTAATTGTTCATACCTGATATAATCGTGGTACAGAATTCTGTAGTGTTTTTATATTTGCGAGAAAAAAAATGGAAAATGAAGAAAAATAAATGGCATAGCGATCGGAATAGCTGATGGTTCGTTGCGAGGAGACATGGCTATGGTGTCTATACAGCTCGGGGATTGGCTGTCCGGTATTGGAGCAGGGTCGCGTCATTGCGGAAAAAGCACGTTTTTTTTTGGGGGGGGGGGGGGGCGTTCACCTCTAACATCAGAGCGAGGCAGGCATAGGTTCGTGAAGTCACTCGCAAAACGAAAGATTGTTTTTTTTAAATTAACGAGGTGAACATTGGACATGATCCGCGACGCCTCACGGGAATCAGGATTGCAGTTATTGAGACTTTCGTTCATTGGAAAAATCAAAAGGGTTGATGAAAGCGCCGCAAATTTACGTGATTGCCAAACAGTTAATGATTTGGCTGAATGAACGCAATAATTGATACGCTAGTCGATTCAAAATACCGTAACTCTGCAGCATAACCGAAAACGCCAATACTGTTCTTTTCAGAGTGACGTGAGTTGCACCTCCTCATAAGGACGCTGACGTGACACCCGGCAGCTTGCCATATACGGAACTCTATCAGACTAATTCATTTATCCATATAAATAACTAAGCAACATATATCCACCCTTAATTTATATATATTCAAGTGAACGTTACAACACACAATAGAGCCTAGTGGGCGGCAGCTAGTCAAAACAAGTAAGTTATGTAGTAAATGTAATAGCCAATTAGAACGAATCTTCAATGTTTATGGCGGCATTTAAAAATATTTTTAAAGCAGAAAAATTTGAAAATGTAATGTTCACGGAGCAATTGCTATGCTTGGCAGCATTTAGCATCAAAATAATTCGAAAAAATCATGTAAGGTAAGAGGTCCACCTATAGTCACTAACCCTTTTATCGTCATTTGAAAACCAAATGCCGATAAGAGTAAAAGTGTAAATTCTGATGCACGAACAGTGCATTGAGTGCAGCGAACTTCACTTGTTCGTTCTCGCTTCACCGATTTTGGAACGCACCTCCTCTTCCGCTGCCTGCCCTCCGGCCGTTGCTTGTGATGTCACACTTCGTTCTGCTCCCAACCAGGTAAGTCCTGCTTCTCTACTCTCTACCTCTACGCTCGCCCGGCAAGTTTTGATAAGTGCTATTTTGCGTTTGTGCTTTTGTAATATGATTAACTGAACCGTGACTTCGTTTCTGGTTTTGATCAACTATGTAACTTTCCCGTTTTGCTGTGTTAGTTTTCCTTCTTTTTTCGTTTTTATAATTTCAAGTGCTGTTCGGGCATCGATGTGGAGAGTGGAATGTAGTCTAGGCATATTTTTCTCTGGATATTTAATAATTAAATATAAATTGCTTACCTAGTCTGGGAGGACGTTTTGGTTAAGGCCATTTTGCCTGCAATATATTTTGTATTCTCAAACTTATACTTTGTATTCAGCTACTGTTACCTCCAGTGTGTATATCAGCTTTAATAAACTGCCCAATTTGATTTGATCCTGATTACAGTTTCTGTAGTGTTGCATCCCCCAGTTAACTATGTTTCGTCTTAGTGTTGTGCTATGTGTTCAGGCCTTGGTTTTGTATAACTCCACTCTGGGATTAACCCGTGTTTTGTCAGGCTTAGCCTTGGTTAGTTTTATAGTCTCGCTGTCCGTAACCAGAGGGGCACAACGTTCACAGTCTATCTACGGTAAGCACAATATAAAACACAAAGATCACAGTCTGAGCAATAAGAAGCATGAGAGTGCTTCGTAGACACAGTCCTACATTATGAGAATTTGTTTCGAATTACTAAATCACATAGCAAAGATATACAAGTACTTACAGAAACAATACTTTCAAGTTCGAGAACATAAAACACAGATGTACAACATATTTTTGCTCGGTTGCACGGAAGCGACATTTCGCTGGCTAGGCCAGTTTCCTCGGGCGGCGAGTGACCATGTATGACTACTTCTAACATCTTGTCGTTGTACCTCCTCGGGCCTTAGCCCAAATCCTAAAGCATGACTGCACTAATAGGCGAGGTGATATTCATTTATTTTAAATTGAAGTGTTTAATGTACTGAACAGGGATCAGGTGTTGTGGAAATATTTTGGGCAAAATACAGTGGTGACAACCTAGGTTAAAAGAAATAGATTAAATTTAAGTGTAAATTAGTGGCCAGTATGCTATGCTAGCACTGCCCGCCTGCACGTTATGCGGTCGGCATGCACGCCACTTGCCCCAGTACTGCTACAGTGTTCAATGCATACTGTGGTGTTTTATACTAGGGAGCTTCCTGTTTGGTACAACTGATCGCCTTTTCTGTGTACTGTAATTATTCTAGAACCTTTTTATTTATACACTGCTTCCCTCGCACATGCTGTCATGTGATCAGGAGTGAGTTATTGCAGCTGTTGTTATCCGTCTTCAATTTAACACGTGACCACTAGTTTAGGAAATCGGCTCGTAGTCCACATGTTACTTTATTTAAAAACAGTCCAGACATATTATATAGTTGCAGTTTATTTTACTGTGTACGCGCTGAAGGAAATAATAGAGCATGGCCAGTGACTGTGCAATGATGTGTGCATATTGCGTAGTGACAAAGAAAAGGGGTGAAACACATAGCAGGTTTCTGTTATTTCACAAGAGTGAGGGTGTGTAGGGTAGTGCATGAGAGACATGCTCCTGGCCGAAACAGGGAGCAGAAGAAGGTAAACCGACACAGTCTAGATGCCCTGAGATTCACGCTCCTGCCTCAGCCATGCACATAGCTGAGTGGCGCCCATCAATACCATCTTTCAAAAAACACTCCCACTCAGGACAGCACTGTATCAATCTATAAACATTTTTAATCAAAAAACTATACCTCAAAAATCTATAGTTTGGCTGGTACAGGTGGAGTAGCTTTTCTTCACTATTACCAATATAAGTACATAAAATTATACAGATTAAAAGTAATTTACATTTCATATATGAGGAGCGAAGACAACATATAATGAAATCAGCTCCATGCCGTAATAACACTTTTTCATTTACAGTACCCATCCGACAACACAAATAAGATACATAATGCATTAAACCTATCAGTGTTTAAACACTGCTAAATATATGCATATGATATCTTGATGGATAATATTATGTTACAAACTTTTTATTTTTCCTACTTTTGCTTAATTTTACATATGGGTGATTTCCAATGACATTGATACAATAAATGTAATGTGTTGATAATCATTTTTCGAGCTTTTTTCCCATACAGTTATGCCTACTGCCAATTAACTCCAAGCCCCTGAAAAATCATTGCCATGATGTTTTTTTCTCGAAAAATTCTTGCCATTTGTTATTAGTTTTAGTAAAAATTAAGCAGCACCTTTGTCTACGACAATAGATAAACTCAAAACATACAATTTCAAATATTTGCATCACAGTTCTCAAATCATACAAGCTACTCGTCCCAATATACGGTTTATAATAATAACAGACTTGCAGATGGCAAGCATACCTACCTCTTAAACCATTGTCCTCCTAAACTGTCCTGCCCCCCTCCTCGACACCACCTCCTCCAGCAACAAATTCCACTTCCTAACCGCCCTAACATACATTGACTGTAACCCCCACTCCATCCTCTGCCACACTCGCTGTTATCTACCTACTGTTGTTTCCCCTCTACCCCTATATATACCATCTTCCAGACGTTCACCCAGTGCATTTGTATCCCCCTTCACCTGTAACTATCCTGTACATCCTTACAAATCTCTCTACCCTTCTGTCTCTCAGTGTTTTCCAACTCGTGTCCCTCAATATCACTGATGGCCTGAAATTACCTTCATCCTCTCCAATTTGCCCCTGCCTTCTCCACTTGCCCTTCACCCATCTGGCCACCCTTCTTTGTATCTTCTCAGTTCTTTTACCACCACATCAATGCACGGGTCCCACTCTGTTGCAGCATACTCAAAAACAGGCAGGACCTAAAAGCTGATTCATCTCAATATCCTGCTCAGCATTTCCAGCACTTTCCTACCCTTAGAGACCACAGACTGACTCCATCCATTCATCATGTAGAATCACTTCACCACAAGGTACATTTACTCAGATACTCCACCTTTCCTGCCCTGCCCATCAATAGACTCCACTGCTCTTTAACCCTTTTAACCCCAAGATCCAAAATAACTGCTTACTTTGTTGCAAGGGTGTAAAATGCCAGAAGCTGATATATTGGCTCAGTATTTTTTACATATGTATACATAGCATTAAAAAATTCTTGAAACACATTTTTAAAATATCTTACACATTGTAATGGATTATTATAAGAGCCTTTAACTGCCAACTTAAATTTTTACTTTTATTGGTATCAAATTATTATATATAGTATTTAAAAAAAAATTACAAATTTCTAAAAAATACGTTGGCACTTTTTGCTTATACCTCCAACTGAGCTGGCACTGAAAGAGTTAACCATCTCAAAACCATACAACTTTAGTTTTCCTTGCATTTATCTTCATTTTATTCTTAAATGTCCACAACCTTATCCGCTGAGTTTCTTCATTGCAACTTATTTTCCCCTCCCACCACTGAACAGAGCATAAAATCATCAGCAACCTTATTCTGCTGTTAACGTCCAACCTTACAATATTAACCATTACAGAGAACAATATAGGACATAACACGTTTCCCTGTGGAACTTCAGAGGAAACTTTGCCCTCATACGATACAGTATTCCCTACCCATTTCATCAAGAAATCACATATCCAATCTACCAACCTCTTTTCTACTAACTCATCTTTCTTATGCACAAGTTTTCCGTGGGGCACCTAGTAAAACACTTCTTCAAAGTCAATGAACTAGGCATCCACTTGCTTTCCCGTATCTCCAATAAAACTGCTGTACAACTTGCATCAATATCCCTCTCTGAAGCTATGCTGGTATCCCTCAACCAGTTCTTTTCACTCATTACCTCAACCATGAACTGTGCCATTTATCTTTCAATCACCTTCCCAGTATTCAAAGAGAGAGACACTGATCTAAAGCTGCCGGGATTAGGTAGACTATCCTTCCAGTGCTTGTATACTGGAACTACCAGTGATCCTTCCATTCTTGTGGCACCTTGCCTTGCTCCAATGACCTGCTAAACAGCACCTCGAGACATTTTCTCAGCTCCTACCCAGCAAAATTTAATGCCCCATTTCCAACACCATCCGTCCTATCGCTTTGTTACTAGCCCTCTGATTATCCTCACTACTGTATGTTCTTCTCATGTGTTCTAAATTTACCACCCCTCTTATTCTTCCTTTGCCACTCATGTGATTCATAGACATCCAGGTAATGTCTTTGTAGCATGTTAGCCTTCATGTCTGTCAATGCAAACAGACCATCTCTATATTTTAAATGTGTAACCTCTCCCTCTCCTCACATCATTCTAACATACCCATAGAACTATCTCCAGTTCTTGTCTCACCCTAGAGACTATGTTCTCCACGTACTCATTCTTTGCTTGTTCTATTTTCCTTTCTAGCTCCCTTCCCAGATGTCCCTAGCAATCACCACCCCTCCATTTTCCCACTTCATATGTAATTTTCTGCACTTCCTTTTCTTTCTTTTGATCTCCCTTCCATAATATGTAGGGTTCTCAATTGCCCATAAGGCCCTGTCACACTGTCATATTTGAACTTCAAATTGCATCAAATATTGGTCAAATAATGTTGGATTGTAGTGATGTCACAAAAAAGTCACTATCACTGCCTTATTTGTTGGAGAAAGTTAGATGCCTTTGTTTCCATTCAAAATTTGGGTAAATATCAAGTTTAGCTACTTATCGTGTACCCGCCAAACTATTGATTTAGACATATAGGTTACTGATGAAAAATGTTTCTAGTGACA
The DNA here is from genome assembly GCA_003012365.1 of Medauroidea extradentata. Classification (NCBI taxonomy): domain Eukaryota; kingdom Metazoa; phylum Arthropoda; class Insecta; order Phasmatodea; family Phasmatidae; genus Medauroidea; species Medauroidea extradentata. The sequence goes on from PNEQ01117878.1 coordinate 35,328, forward strand.
TTCTAAGTTGTCCTACATACAAAAATTGTTTTGTTAGGTTTATTAGGTTAGTTTTACTCTTGATATTTACCATATTTGACAGTAACCAGCCAACTTTATTTGACAGAAAATCTGATGACTAATTTTTGTCAAATATTTGTCTTCCAACTTATTGTAAACTATAGTTTGAAACAAAAATTTGACAGTGAGACAGGGCCTTTAATAATTTTTGAGAAACAAATTCCTCCAGTGTTACTTTCACAATCCTTTTAAAGTTCTCCCACAAGCTCTCTACATTTCCATTCCAAGTCCACTGTTTGAATCTCTCTAAAATTATAATTTTTTGCCTCTTTACTGTCACCCAATCTGAACTGCTACAATACACTGACTCCAGTGTCCTTTTCCCTCCATCTACCAATTCCAATATCTACTACAGGAAAGTTGTCAAATTCCTTCCAATACTACAGCCTCTCTTACGGCATACCCAGGCCTGAATGCCACATCCAGCACTACACCTGCAACCTCTCTAGACCACTTCACTACTGCCTGAACCAGCCCCCTATTTACTAGCTGAGCTACCATCCTCTGCATTACATGTACCACTCCTCTGCCCCCTCCATTCTCTGGACACCAGGTTATGTTCAGATCCTCTGCAACCATAACCTACAGCTTGTCCCTAAGCTAATAGTCTTTCCTTGATCACCTCAATCTGCCATCCTTAACCTGGAGGCTTGTAAACTGCCATGAATCAACAATCTTGCATGCCCATTACTCCTACTTATATTAATTTCCATCACTTTCACTGCTTCACTGTTAAATTCTACAGACCCTGGCAAAACTTCCCTAAGACAACCCATAATTCACCCTCCTATATCCCTGACCCGTCTAAATATTGTAAACTTATCTTGCCTAATTTCACCCGCCAGGACTGTCAGTCAACCACGTTTCCACTTCAAACATAACATCTGCTCCATAACATTCCACAAATTACTCCAAAAACTGTCAACTTTATTGTAAACACTTCTACAGTTGACTGCCATAATTTTAATGGCTTGCTAAACAGTCCCCATTCCCTTTTTTAACGGTTTCTGACCTGTGATTGCCACACCTGCCCTCATGCTTCACTTTAGTTTACTTTCTTGCGTCCATCGGATCTCTTCAATACAGTTTTGCACAAAGGTATTGGATCAGAAACCAACCTGACATTTCATGTAACACTGAAACGGCTACATAATTATACGTATAGTTAACATTTTCATTACTGTTTAATATGAATTCTTAACTTATTCGTGTTAACTGAAGGCAAAATTGGATGTGAACGAAGTTTCAAACTCTACAACTAGGCATACACATTAATAACAAAATAATCAGTACATACAATTACACAACTGCAATATCCTAGAATAAAAATTGCATAAATAGTACAACATTTAAATATCTTAAGTACATTATCGTCAAAACGAACTAATATAAGTACAATATTACCCAACGTGACGTAGCTTACCTGATAAAGAACTTTTTCGCAAAGTAACACCGGAATTGACATCAACGACGATCACTTCAGATGATTTTTTGATTGCGATAATAACATTAGAATTCGGATGGTAAATAATACTTTTGCAGTTCGGTTCAACATTTAATAAACCATCTTCATTTAACTTCCACACTTCGTCGTCAGCCATTTTCATCTAATGCTAAACCTTTCCTTCATCCATGATACTTATCGAAATACTACACACCCACCCACAATCGTAATGCAATGTGACCAGAACCAACTATGATTATGTTCATAACTCAGAATCTGACAACTTTTTTAATTATCGTGTATTGAATTAAATGACTAAAAAATATTCTTTATAATTCATTTGTACCACGAGAGAGTTTAATTATTTCGTATACATAACTAAGAATTGATAATACGTCAAATGTTCAAAGATGGTGGAAAAGAACAATTTTGACTTGTGGAAAATGTGCTTCGGAAAGAGTTGAGACCATGGCCTTAGATTGAGACGGTTGAGACCACGGTCGTAAGTTGAGACAACCAAATGTACAGTAAACATAGAGGGGTGGACACAGTTATTCCTAAAGCCGGCCTCACACGATGCCTAAATTCCTGTTACCTTCTGCTATACCCATGGGCATAAAAATATTTATGGCAGATTCTGAGTTGTGGGTATAGCAGAAAATGGTGCGTGGCTCCTCGCTCATATTCGCATGGTACCCAGAGTGATAACAGAAATCGCATAACACCACCGCCACATTTTTTAATGGTCGTTTTGTTCATTGCAACATGGATCGGCGCGAAAAACTACGGAGAAAAAAATTATGTGCTACAGCAGTTTTAGCTACTCAAGTACGACGGATATTTTAATTTTCTATTAGCATTTCCACGTGCTCTACACACCATTGGCAAGAGAGCATTCTGGGTAATATGAACTCCCGAAAAATAGGACATGTTCTATTACGTTTTTGGGTAACGTTTCGGGTACAAAATCTGCCATGCCCAGAACCAAACCCCTTGTGGAGGTGCTGGAACTGCACTCAGACGGAAGCAGAAATGCTACCAGAAAATGGGCATAGAAACTGCTATGTAATTGGGCATCGTGTGAGGCCGGCTTAAGGCTCTCATTTATAGTCTATTTGAAATAGGCCCGCCATTTTATCTATAGTCAAAATTTTGCCAGCTGACCGCGTGGTAATGTAGGTTCAACGAGAATCGTGTGAAATATTTTGAGATATTGATTGTTGTGGCATTTGTTTGTCGAATTAGTGTTGAGACCGTTACAATTACGACTGATTAATGTATCACTAGAGAACATTCGTACCCTCGCCGACATGAAATATGCAATAAATTATTATTAATATATATATAATACCTTCTTGCAGTTGGGCTTTCACCCGGTGGCAAGATCACATGTCTTACTTTCCCCACAGACCCCTCCTGAACAAACCAACCCGGTCAACCCTCACCGGCTCCTCTCTAAGCCTACCCCTCTCCGTCCTCCACCAAACCGTCCGGATCTTTAAACTGTTGTTCCCTCTCCCTCCGTAATCACCCTTGATTAAATGGGAGCACAACATTCCCCATCCTCCCTATCCCTTCACCACTCTGAACAACCTAACAAGCCTCTCCACCCTTCGCCTGTCAAAGTACTCCAACCCATTTCCTTCATCATCGCTGATGGTCTGTAATTAACTTCATCCTCTCCCTCCTGCCCTTGCCTTCTCCACCTGCCCTTCACCCACCTAGCCGCCCTCCTCTGGACCCTCTCCAATTCCTGCACTTCCCCTTCCATGTAGGGATCCCACTCTGCTGCTGCATATTCCATCATCGGGCGTACCATTGAGGTGTATGGAAGGCATACCTTCACCCCACCACTGACTCCCTTCAGAAGTCTTCCCAGCATTCCCAGGACCCTTCTTCCCTTAGAAACCACTCTCTTCACCTGTCCCCTCCACCCAAGGTCTTCCTGCAACATCACCCCTAAGTACTTAAATTCTGCTGCCTCCCATATCTCCTGCTCTCCCCATCTGTACGTCTGCCTGCTCTTTACTCTCTTTTTAGTGAATCTCACTATCTCTGTTTTCTTGACATTAATCTTCATTTTATTGGTTTCCATCCAATCCAGTACCCGATTAATATCTACCAGCAAGTTGTTTTTCTCACCTACCTCAGAATACAGTCGTCCGCGAACAATTTCATCCTGCCACCCACTTCCACTTCCATGTCATTTACAATTACAGTAAACAACAAAGGGCCCAGAACACTTCCTTGTGGCACCCCTGATGTTACAGCTCCTTCTTTTGACAAGGAGTCCCTCACTCTCACTCTCTGGCTCCGTCCCTTGAGGAACTCACCAATCCAGTCAACCATCCACCGGTCATTTAGCAGCTCATTGACTTTCCTCATTAAAATTCCATGTGGCACCTTGTCAAACGCCTTCTCAAAATCTATGAAGAGGCATCCACCTGCTTCCCATCATCTACAGATTGTACTAGATCCTCCAATAGCCCAGCCAGCTGCATCATACACGAGTAGCTTCTGAGCCCGTGCTGATATTCCTGTATCCAGTTCTTCTCAACCATTATATCTACCATAAATTTAACTACCAGGCCAAGCCCTATCCTCCCCTTGCTTGAATACTGGCACCACTAGACCTTCCTTCCATCCCTTTGGTAACTTGCCCTCCTCCAGCTATCTGCCAAACAACACTTCTAAATACTTTATCATCACCCTCCCACCAAACTTAAGAGCCCCATTCCCTTTGCCATCAGGCCCCCACTGCTTTGTTAGGATGCAAGCCTTTAATTACTTTGCCTATATCCTGTCCCCTTATCCTTAGATTACCACTTGGCCCTTTGATTAACTGCTTTCTCACTCCATTCGTCCATACTATCAAACACAGATATACTGAGCATGCAATAATTCTGCAGTCCGCAACATACTGTGATGCCTATCTCAGTGTTTGGCTGCACACACTAACTAGAAAACTAAAATAATATTACAACAACAATTGGCCTTGTTCATGCAGTTTAGATAAATTGTATTATTATGTTATGGGTAGCTGCAATGAGACAGGATATAAGGTACCGAACTTTTTAAATTACAACCAATACAAATCAAACATTAACGAAAAAAACATTTACTGGATCGTGTAGAATTTCATTGCTGGGAGGTGATGGAAAAGTTATACTGCATGATGGTATAGTATGGCCAAGGCTGGAATATGCTGCCAAAGAGAAGGATGCATGTATGGAAGTTGAGGTGCGGAAACGAAGAAAGGTGCAAAGAGGGTAATGGGATGGGTGAATAGTATGTGAAGAAGGAAGCTGTACGATGGAGAAGATGAACGGATATATAGGCCATGTGTATTGTTGAAGGAAATGGGATGGAGTACATTGAAGGACAGATGAAGAATTGAAAGTATGGTCTGGTTGTACATACTTGTGACTAGAGAGGGAGGTTGGGGAGGGTTAAATTGTCACCTAACTAAGGGAGGGTATGTGGGAGAGAAAACTCCAGCAAGAAGGTTCAAGTGGAGGAATATTTTACAGAATGATTTGGTATCTGTTAGGAGTTGAAAGGTTCAGGAGTAGAACTGCCCCAAAATATGATGTGATTAATCATGTTGAAGTGACACTTTAACACTGGCATTGACAACTGATTATTGTTACCAAAGTTAAAAAATTATATATACCCCTTGTTGGAAACGAGACTCTTTCGTATTTTTGCTGTCGTCTATGGGAGATACAAAAAGAGAAGAGAGAAGTTTTGACACAGTCGCGTACACTGATTTCTGGACCCGACATGTAATGGTGATCCCCGACGTAATTGCTGTGGGTTGTCTTCTAATTGAAAGGTAAGTGCCTAAATTGTAATACAATGGAAAGTCTTGCAAAGAAGCAAAAACCCATCAGAATGTCTTTCACTAAAACGTTCAATAATCTGTGTGAATTACTGAGCGAACCTCAACCTGATGCGAAAAGAATTAAATTCTTGGTCGAGAAATTACAAAGGTTATCGCAAGAGATGTCTGGGTTGGACGAACAAGTTTTAAATTATATGTTAAATGACGACGACGAGGAAGGTAAACTGTATGAAACCGAGAACAATGCCATTGAAGTTTATAGAGACCAAATGATTAATGCTAAATTAATGGTTGAAGCATTATATAGTGAAAGGTTACTAAAAAAAGTTTCTGATGGTAAGGAAAATAGTTCTATGTGTTTATCTTCGACTTCTCGTAAGAAGAAATTAAAGTTGACGAAAATTGAATTGAAGTAATTCGGAGGAGAATTAAAAGACTGGCTGGGTTTCTGGAGTCAATTCAGAAAAATACATGAAGATGTAAATATAGAACCTGAAGATAAATTCCAATACTTGAGCCAAGCCACAATTCCAGGCACCAGAGATCGTGAGATAGTAAAGAGTTGCCCTCCAACAGCAGCAAACTATGATAAAGCGATTGACAGTTTGTGTTTAGGATACGGCAGAGAATAGTTGCTTGTTGAGTATTATGTGAGAGAATTGTTAGTACTAGTGATAACAAATGTTAACAGCACTAAAAAAAATTGAGTTGTCACATTTATATGATAAGCTTGAGGCATATTTAAGGGCTTTAGAGTCAGTTGGTATGACACAAGACTGAGCCAAGCAAGGGGGCTCTACGGAACAAGAACTGAAAATAAAAATAAAAATAAAGACAAGTATGCTGCCATGTTATTCCCACTGGTAGAATCATGTATCCCTGAAGACATTTTGAGAACCTGGCTGAGATGTTCAACAAGTCATACTACTGTTGCTTTAACGATGCAGGCAGTAATACTAGTAACTATAATAACAAATCACAGCAGTTGCTAACATTTTTGAGGAACGAAAGTAGAAGATGTAGAAAGATTTCTCTAGCTAGAATTGGTTTCAAAATGACAGAAGTTCGTGTCAACAAAGTGAAGAACAAACAGTCTGGTGAACTGCCTACACATACTGCAAACAATTTGTTCTCTGAAGAAAAACGTGAAAAAATTTACAATAACTGTGTTTTCTGTGAAAAATCGCACAAGAGTAAAAATTGCTTTCATATAAAAAGTTACCACTCATCAGAAAGAAGGAGGCCTTAATAAAAAAAATTATGTTTTGTATGTTTGAAAATTGGGCACCATTCTAAAGAATGTAAGTCAAATGTGAGATGCACAGTTTGTGGTAAATGTGACCAGACGATAAAGTGTAATGAATTGCCAATTAACAAAGATGATTCTGAGAAAAACCCACATGAAAGAGTATGAAGAAAAATAATATATCTACGAGTACTTTGACCAGTCAGAATATTTCACAAGAAGAAGTTTGCTACAAACTTTACGAGTCAAACATCAAACTAATGGGAAAAGTAGGATTGTGAGAGCTCTGATTGACAGTGGTTCACAACGTTCGTATATACTGAAGCGAACTGCAGAAGAAATTGGTTGTAAACCAATTAATACGGAATCTTTGATTCAAGTCTTGTTTGGAGGAGCTAAATTAGCTAAGGAAGAACATCGATGTTATATTGTGACACTCACTGACTTAAAGGGAGATAGGTCATGCAACATACAAGTATTAGATCAGTCAAAAATCTATGGTGCCATTCCTCGAATCAAATGTATGAATATTATTGAAAAATTTAGAAGAAAAAAAAATTTGATTAAGTGATTTTGGCGAAGGACAACCTGCCATTGATTTGTTGATTGGTGCAGACATTGCAGGGAAATTATTGACAGGGAAGACTTATCAAATGCAAAACGGACTAACTGCAATGGAGACACTTCTTGGGTGGGTTCTTATGGGTAGCACTATTGGTCAAGAAAGAAGTATTAGGCCGCATTCCATTACTGCTGATTTCACTGTTTCAGTAATCTCAGTAACGTCAGCAGCCATTCCGAAACTGCTGAGATTACTACCAGTTGTTTTCTCGGGCTTTCGTGTAAGCTCCTTGTGCGAGGCTAGACGAGTTCTGAAATTACTGGAGCTGCAGAGGTTGTGTAGTGTCAGTAAAATGAGTGATGGCAGGAGTTTTAAAAAAGAGTGTAGAACTTATGGATGTTACGAAGGTTAGGTGATATAATTACAGGATTTTTGTGAATGTGGGATGTGTACAACATTCTTACTAAAGTAATACAAAGTCAGTGTAACTATATGTATGTGTATATAAGTATATGTACTTATTAATATAAGAGGTTAGAATGACCATTAACTCTAAAACTACCCGCGTTTTTTGGTATAATACGATTTAATAAATTGTGTTTCAACCTAATTGATTATCTTATATCACTTGATTCAATTTGTTGTTTGTATTTACAACTTCTTTTATTACTTGTTTGCCGATCGTTCCGAAACTATTCTCAGTGAGATAAAAAACGATTTCCATTAACACTGAAACTGTCCCGATACTGCTGGCAGTAAACTCTGTAATCTCAGTGGTTTCAGCAGTAATGGAATGCGGCCTGAATGGTGCTAACCTCGTGACCTCTCTGCTAGTGAATAGTCAGAACCGTAACACCTTATTTTTTCTATGATCTATGTAATCTATAGATCATAGGAATCAAAGATTCTTGTGTGAGAAAAAACAAAGGATGAAATAGATGTTGAAGTATATGAACACTTCAAAGAAACTGTAATTGTAAATAATGAGGGTAGGTATGAAATTGCTCTCCCTTGGCTAGAAAATAAAGTAAATCAGTGTGAAAATAAAGAGGTTACTGAAAAAAGGTTAACATCCCTAACCTCAAAACTTGTGTCTGCAGGGAGGTATCAAGAGTATGATGATGTTTTTAGGACTTGGTTAGAAGAATATATAATTGAGGAAGTTCCAGAGATAGAATTGAAAAATTCTGGTCACTATTTACCACACAGAGGAGTATTTAAGACTAATTCCACAACAAAGGCCAGGCCTGTTTTTGATGCTTCTTGTAAAAAGAAAGGCGTTTTATCATTTAATGATTGTGTGGCTAAGGGTCCTAACTTGCTGGAATTGATTCCAACTGTACTGATGAGATTTCGAGAGAAAAGCATATGAGTTTTTAGCTGATATTAAGAAAGCTTTCTTACAAATTTTTGTATGTAAAAGAGATCGTGATTACTTGAGATTTTTGTGGTGGGCAGACTCTGAACACACAAAAATAAAAGTTTATCAACACTGCCGTGTCGTGTTCGGCATTAACCGCAGTCCTATTATCCTGGGAGCTGTAATAATTCTACACCTAGAAAACAGCACAACTGAGTTAGGCCAATCGTAATGCAATTGATGAAATCCATTTATGTAGACAATTGTGTTACTTCAGTGGATAATAAAGATAAGATTAATTATTTCGTCGATATTGCATCCCAGCTGATGTCTGTGGCAAAATTTGAGCTAAGAGGTTGGGAACACAACGAACTACTACCAGATGACACCAGCAACGAACCTTCATTGGTACTTGGGTTATCCTGGGACAAGAAGAAATATTTACTTTATTGCTATGTTGTTGATACAAACCTTTCTTAGAGACCCATAATTTGGAGGACAATTCTATCGGTAACACAAATGGTGTTTGACCCTATTCTTTCATTTGACCTGTCACATTGGCACCAAAACTTATGCTGCAAGAGAGCTGGAAAAGAAAAATAAGCTGGGATGCAGAAGTTTTAGAAGATCTGAAGTCAAAATTTGTAAAATGGGTAAAAAATTTAACCAAATTGTCGAATGTGAAAATTCCAAGATTTATTTCACCACCGGGAAAAATCATTAAACTTAGTCTACACACATTCTGTGATGCTAGCCAGGCATCCTACGCAGCAGTGGTATAAATAAGAAGTGAACAAGGAGTAGATTTGGCTCATGTTCAACTGCTACAAGCAAAATCAAGAGTTGCTCCTCTGAAGGAAATTACTATTCCTATGTTGGAGTTATTGGCCTGTTTAATATGTGTTCGTCTTACAAAGTCTGCGAGAGAAAGCATAGAACTTTGGGATGTTCCAGGATACTTCTGGACTGACTCTTCTACTGCCCTCTTCTGGATTAAAAATTATGAACCATGGAGGGTGTTTGTTTCAAACCAAGTAAAGGAAATAAGATCAGCAACAAACTCATATGCATGACATCATGTTCCAGGGAGATTAAGTCCTGTAGATCTTCCATCACGAGGATGCAGAATAGATACTTAAATAGAATAAAAATGATGGGAGGGTCCTGATTGGCTGAAGTTGTCTGAAAATGAGTGGCCAAATTCTAAATGTCATGCCGAAGAAAATATTGTGAACAAAGAGAGGAATAAGGATTTGCCTGCTCTCATGTCCACATCGGAAGAAACATGGTACCTGGCCTACTTTTCCAGTTACAAGAGAGTATTAATATTGATAGCTTGGATCATTTTTAAATTCAGACATAAAGCCTGCAAGAAGCCAGAAGAAAGGTTTGCAGGAGAACTGTTAACAAATAAGATACAGAGGCCCGAGAGGACTCTCGTAAATATGATTCAAAAGGAAGTGTTCAAAAATAACAAGATAAAAGATTTAAAATCATTGCGTTATTTTGAAGATAAGGAAAGTATTTTGCGAGTTAATACAAAAATTAGTTCGTGTAAAGACGAAGAAGATTTCATTGTCCAATGATTTTGCCTAATGATCACCAGATAACTAAGCTAGTGATTCTTGAAGAGCACCACAAAATGGCACATGCAGGTGTTAACAAACTTATGTCCCAGCTGCTAGAAAAGTTATGGATTCTGAAAGGAAGATGTACTATTCGTAACACCATGCAGAAGTGTGTAAAATGCAGGTGGTATGAAGCAAGAGAGACAATTGCTGCCCCTGTCGCATTACCTGAGGACCGAGTTAGGGATGCTTCAGCATTTGAAGTCATTGGGGTTGATCTTGCCGGCCCTTATTATAATAGATGGTTGTAAAACTTTGATTGTTCTTTTTACATGTGCTGTATACAGTGCTGTACACTTGAAATTGGTTGTCGCTCTTAGCACAAATAGTTTACTTCTTAGTTTTAGACGGTTTATTGCTTGGCTTGGTCGACCTAATGTCATATACAGTGACAATAAAATGAATTTCATAGGTGCAGTTAATCAACTTAAGGCTCTTGACTGGGAAAAAATTGAGGAAAGTGCTGCTATGCTACAGATACAGTGGAAGTTCAACCCTTCTACTGCTGCCTGGTGGGGTGGTTGGTGGGAGCGCATGGTGCAAATGATAAAGAAGTTATTGCATCGCACCCTAGGAAAATCATCTTTAACGCATGAGGAGTTTTTGAGTATATTGTGTGATTATGAAGGAACAATCAACACAAGACCTATTACTTATATGTCAGACGATCCTGCGGACCTCATACTCCTTACAACAGCAATGTTTATACAGGCTATACATGCTTCAGGAGTGCCAGAGTTATACCAATTTGATAAATACAATCTCTCTAAAAAATTTTGTTATCTGCAATGCCTACGTAATAATTTGAGGGACAGATTACGTTCTGAGTGCCTAAGCCAAGCAGTCTTCAGGGGAATAAAAGAAGGAGACATGGTTCTCGTTGGCAGCGACGGAAAAAGAAGATTGGACTGGCCGATGGCCAAGGTGTTGAAATTGTCTCCTGGAAAAGTTAGAAATGTTAGGGTTGTACTTGTGAAAACTTCTTCTGGTGAAATTGTAAGACCTGTTCAACGTATTTTTCCCTTGGAAGTGTCGTGCTCATAAGAAGTTATAGAAAATACCTTACATCTGACTCTTCCCGAAAAAAAGAATGTCTCTGTCAATAGAAGTGGAAGAGTATTAAAACCTCCATCTAGATATTTACAAGACTAAAACTGATCCAAAATTGTTTTTTTAAACATTTGGACACATAAGTTTTGATTGCTTTTCCCACAATCAAAAAGCGGGAGTATGTTGGAAAAGAGGCTCTTTAACATTTTTGCTATCATCTATGGCAGATATAAAAAGATAAAATAGAAGTTTTTTGTTTTGTTTATTGACTGTCTTGTGGTATGTATGGATAGAAAAAAACATATACCAATTTTGGCCACTGAAGGAATGTTGAATTAATTTTATCGAATTAGAGATATCTCACACAAAAAAATTCATTAGGGAGGAGACACAGTCGGGTAGACTGATTTCTGGACCCAACACCTCTAATGAATGATACAACATTATGTTGTCTGATGCTGTGTTTAAATTGTGTAAGCATGTTACTTTGTGATAATAATAAAAGTTAATTTATGCGGTGTGTAATAATACAATTGCCATATTGTAAACATGGGGTGGAATTGAACAGCATGCAAATAAATATTTTAAATGATACACAAACAAATAATAAAACAATACAACATTCCATGTTTTAGTGATTCCAGACCTCCTCCAACTTATTTTAGCGAACCCGTTGCCAATGTTCTTTCCATTCCCAACTTACACCTTCACATGCCTCTTTTCTATTAATTGTTTTTACGTTTGCTCTACTCACAAAAATACCCTGTGTACAGTATCATATTTTTATTTTATTTTAAATATACACCGGCTGATCCCGTATGTGAGCAAAGAGCTCATGGGATGTGGGTGTTTTCATTGAATAAATGAATTTATATTGCACAACACAAAACACTTAATAAGTAAATACTAAATTTAAAATTATGTTCCTGATGACAAAGAATTCCTGCATTAGTTTCGACAGTGATGAGTTTGTCGCTACAAAATTTCGTATAAAAAAGAGAATAACAAACGACAAAGAAGACTATTTCAGTGTAAAATGAGTCCGAGCAATATTTAAGAAATACTCTATAGAATAAAACACATTAGTAATAAGATAGGCCCTTAGTTTAGAAACAAAGCTCTATTTTGAGACTGCTCAAATTTTTAAAATCAGAAGGAAGTGAATTAAAAATCTTGATGGCAGTATAATACGCACCTTTTTGATGCAGTGCAAGTCTGTTTGAAGGTAGGTGAAAATTATCTTTAGTTCTTGTTGAGAATGTACACAGAGACGAGTTCAGTTTAAAAGTATCTAAATTTACAGTCAAGTATAACAATAATGAAAATTTTTTGCAATATGAATAAAGATCTACATGATTATCTATTTTTTTTGTCAAAGTTCGTACAGCCTTTTTTTTTCTACAGTAAACATTTTTTTTTTTTTTGCTTCAGATGAGTTTCATCATATAATTATCCCATAACTCATTATAGAATGAAAATAAGAAAAATACATAATTTTCAAAGCCTTGGTATCAAGTTTGTTTACCAAACATCTGAGAGCAAAGCGTGTACTCTGTAATTTTGAACATACCGTTTCAGAGTGAATTCTCCAGCTGAGTTTTTCATTTATTTGGGTACCGAGAAATTTGGTGACATTTATCTGTTTTAGCTCACAACCTTTACATTTTAGATTTATGTAACTATTACTGCTATTTTTGTTAAGAACCTAATAAAATTAGTTTTCCTCGTGTAAACTACAAACTTGTTAGTACTAAACCAATCATCCAACATTTCAAGAGCATATTCAGCTGATTCTTTCAGATTTATAGGTGTTTTTGCTTTAATTAATATATTAGTATCATCTGCAAAAAGTATGGTGGATGCATAGCTGTCAATGACACTAGGAAGGTCATTAATTTAAGGTAAGAAAAGAAGAGGTCCAAGCACTGAGCCCTGTGGAACACCATGTTTTACAGTGCCTGTATAGGAAGTAATATGACTCGTTGAATTCTTGCCTTTAATCACTACATTTTGTTGCCTGTGTTCCAAATATGATACTAATAAGTACTTAAAGTTATTTATTACTCCATAGTATTCAAGTAAAGTATTTTGTGATTAACATAGTCAAAAACCTTTGCAAGATCGCAAAAAATACTGATTACATGTTCTTTGAGTTCAAAGCATCCAATATTTCACTAGTTAATTTTATGGCAGCATTTTCTACTGAAAATTTTGTCCTGAAACCAAACTGACATAGGGTTAAAATTTTATGTTTTTGTACATGATCTATATCAATCTGTTGTACATTACACATTCAATATTTTTTGAAATAGTAGTTAATAAGGAGAAAGGCCTATAGTTTTCAAGATAGAAACTCATGTAAAGCAATGTCGATAAATCCAACACTAGACAGATGGTTAATACGGTTAAAACCAAAACATTGTGAAGATGGTTTTGTAGCGTAACTCAAGATCAGACACACCTTAGCTGTTCTTCAAATAATGGGTCAAAGATCATAACACAAAGTAAACAGAACCAACTATTAACAGCATCACAACTCATAACTATATTTCATCAAAATGTATGTAGCATAAGAAATAAGAAAACAATCTGGGAAAACATTTTGGCATTAATAAAACCTGATATTGTATGTTTGTCTGAACACTGGCTAAATCAAAAGAAATATTATGTTGCCAGTTCAAAATTTACATTCTTTTTGCCCGTTTTTGTAGAACAACAGCTATAGGAGGTGGTGTATGTATACAGGGCCACCGACAGGAATTATGGGCCCCTGGGCAATTTAATTTCTTGCCCCCCTCCCCTTATTTTCTATCATTAAACAGAAACTAAACATGGAACACTTTGGCAAATAAAATATTTACTTTACATTCGAAACATGTGTTTGAAAATTAACATTCAAAGAATAAGATTATAATATAATGAAATAAATAAACAGTATGTTTAGGCTAAATAACACTTAAATGTACATAGGCCTGACGTTTAAATACTCAAAAACATGTAACTATTTTTAGAGATAACTTACCATTACATTGACATGGGAACCCTTTGAGTAATCAATACAAATCAAAGTCCTTTTGCATTTTTTGTTACACACCACAGTATTTCAAAACACAAACATTTATAAATTTTTATACAAGAAAGAATAAAAATTCTTAGAATTTTTTTGTAGATTCAAATTCAGCTATCCATTACAAATCTATTTTTCGGGCCTTAGACAAAATCAAAATCATTAAAAATATCATCATAGTTCAACGATCTAGCGACTTAATGTTCTAGGGCAAGCAAACTGAGCCCACTCGTCCTTTCCTGAGACATTGTTGAACGATGTACGTCTTTTATATCCTTCATTTTGCTGAAGGATCTTTCTGCTTCAACGTCGCCTTCAAAACCATTAACAGAAATGTTGCATCGTGAACATGCACACACCTACAAACACGCGCGAACAAAGAGTAAATAAAGACTGTAGGCGTAGCAAGTGTAGACCTACTCATGTGGCGCGGGCCTGCGAGAAGGAACAGGGTGAGGGAGGTAACGGGTGCAGCTCAGACAGACAGCAGACAGCAACAGGCGACAATAATCCCCATTGGTGCCGGGTGTGTCTTGTAGGAAGGGAGGTGGGGAGAGACATATATTGTGCTGTTTATTCCGGCGATTTCTGCTGTTCCGCAAGAACTTAGATGCAAATATAGAATCTTCCTTGTATTTCATATCTCCATGTATGTGTTTTTTTAGTTTTTTTATTGGTAGCTGTTTTTGTTTTAACTTTGACCGGGGCCCTTCATCCTCTCGGGCCCCTGGGCATTTGCCCCTTTTGCCCCCCCCCCCTTCACCCTCTCGGCGGAGAGGTATGTATATATGTAACAAAAAATATAAGACACAATGTGCTTAATACAGAAACATGGTGTCAAGATAAAGTTATGGAAGCAATCTGCATTGAAATTGACGTGGAACAGCCTTACCCTCTATCAGTACTACTAGCCCATCGTGCGCACCACGTCGTCCACCGACGGAACACACACCAGCGCCAGTAGCCGGTTCGCATAACAGAGCACACCCACACACGCCGCCACCTAGGCAACGGCGTCCAGACACCCTCCCGACGCTGTGGGGCGGTGCCCCCGTATAGTGCCTGGTGCTAGGAGCCCCTGGGAATGTTAGTGAAACATTTGCCCATCCAACACGCCCACAATTAAGGCGTAAAGCAAACAGTGTAACATAGCCTAATGTGTGGTGCGATCGTGGGCGAAGCAACTTTCGCGGATATCTAAATAAAGTTACGGGCCAGGGGATAATCTTATTTTCACGTAATAACAAACCCTTAAGACGCCCGCCTACTGGCCATGTGTTTGTGTGAGTGAGGCACGGCACGATGGGCGATGTTGACCAGCTCCTGTGACGCGATATCACCTCTAGCGCAAGACACTAAAACTGCGTGCAGTGGTATCGTAGGACACTCGCCTGACTGACACTTTCAGTGGTGACCCCATCTTTTTATTGGTGGAAAGTTTTAAGGAAAGTCCAACGCAGGGCTCTATACTAGTTTCGCAGACATTCGTCCACAATATTGTGAGGCACGGCAGTCTGAAAATGCCGTTTTCGGCTGTGTTGAAGGGCTTAAAAATGTAGTTTGCAGCACACGTGATGTGTTGAAAGTTGTATTCCGTCCTGGCCTGAAATGTTATTTCTTTTCGTGCGAAACCCGCGTGAGCACACGTGGAACAGTTTGTTTATAAAACGTGTATTTCAAACACACTGCAACGCAGTTTGAGAGACATGTAGACGGGCGCCTTAAAGAAAAGTCAGACTTAACCTAGTTGTATCGCAGAAACACCCCTATGCCCCATAGCTGGAGTGGACTCGTCCACAGTGCGAACCTAACACTGGTCCTACCGCCGAAATGCTATAATTTGTAATTAAGTAATTAGTGTTTTGCTAATATCAGCATAATGCAAAGTAATACTTTTCCATTCTCTTTTACCGTTTTGTCAATTATAGTGTTCTAATAATTACGTTAATCAAAATATGTGACAGCCTCATGTTTCAAAATTTCCAAATTCCAATTAATACAAAGTATTTCAGACTATAATTATTCATTTCTTAAGTTACAATTGCCTTCTTATGATTTGTGTATTTGTTAAAGAGTAATTATGTGTGCAAGGGACGGTTCCCTTGTAATTGGCGGCCAAGTCAGGTCACGCGTGAAACGTCTGGAAGTTGGCATTGAGCGGCGACTCGAGGTGGTCGTCGTGTCTTGTGTCGCGCCGGGCACCTACAACTTTGCTCTAATCATTTCACTGCAATAGTTTAACGTAATTTACCAGAACGCTGTTTTTGTGATGTGCCCGGCTACACCCCTCGCCCCTGCAACTCTCGCACCCAGGGGTTTAATTTCTAGGACGTAATAATTACGTGCCATCCTGTGACGAGCTTTTGTTTTCTGCACAGCCCACCGGACGGGCTAGGTCCATGTCCGCTCAACCGTTGCCATAGTGTGTCTCTGTATGGATTAACGACGACTCTTTCAATAAAACATGTGAGTGATAAATCGTTGTTTTATTGACTACCGCTTCACGGTTATATTGCGCGGGCCTTAACCTGCTCACTTTCTCATGTAAGTAAATGGGTGTCCAGGATGCCCTTGTATTCCCTGTGAGTGTTCTTCTCAAGTGCTACGGGTGTTGGAAGCACGTAGACTTCCTTACGTAATAGGCGAAGAACGGGTGAGTACTTTATGTCACGGCCATCGGCCGCACGACCTCTGAGAGTCTCAAGCTCTACCGAGTGCTCGTTCTCACCTAACGAGCTGGCATCGCGGGTAAACTGTTAAATACACTCCTCCGCACGGCCCCCGTTCCCGTCAAAGTTCTCCTTGGTGAACTAATATAATTATTAAGGAACAAACAGTAGGCCAAGCTCCTGCTTTGTTGTTTCATATTAACTGTTGTTAATCTTTGTAAAAGGTTCTTAAAATATCGTTAAAAAATATTACTTTTGCTGTAAAATATATTGTTGTAAATAAAGTGAATATAAATAATGGAGACCTTAGAGGAAAGTGTTACACTAAAGAACTCACATTATCAGCGGTCTGCCTACACTGCTGGCAGGCACATGGGTAGGCCGTACTGATCTTGTGACAACTTTTGAAAGATATGGCAACAATGTAAGCCAGTCTCTGCAAGCATTTTTATTCCCATGTTCTCACGGTACTGCTGCCTCGCGTCCCACATCCCCACCCTTCTACCAACTGTATGTGACACAGGTTCTTTCCGAAAGTTGGAATCCCTCGGTCTGTGGGGGGGGGACATGCTTTCGTATAGTTCAAATATTTCTTGTCTTTCTCGCCAGATGGAAGCACTTCATAGGGGACTTGTAGTCAACCTAACACATCGTTACATACATTTGATTTTATGTCCACATTTCGTGAACTAGTTTAACAAACTGTAATATTATTGCTTATAAAATTCATTTAAATGCAACAGTATGATACAGTTTAGTATTTTTGTTTCAAATCATTGGTTAAAGTGTCTAAATTTGCTACTGATATTACATAACAAAAAGTTGTGAAAAAGTGCATTTACATTAGCATGTAAAATGCATTAGTAAACTGTTTCAAACAACTGTATTTTTTTATAGATATAGATATATAGATATAGATATAGTTTATTGCATCCTTAGATCTTTTTTGTGTACATTTTTGCACAAAGATATCGGACAAGTCATATTTACAATATACAAACAAATGAATAAATTACTTAAGTTATACATTAAAAATTATACACTAAAAGAGCGAAATTCAAACATTTCTTGTCGGTTCAGGCTCGCACGTA
>PNEQ01117879.1:0-53345 GCA_003012365.1 Medauroidea extradentata
TCATTATATTTACTGGTTTTCAAGTTTTGTATGAAGTAAAATTATGCAAATTTTGACTTTGAAGTGACATTACGGGAAAACTGGCTGAGCTAATTTTTTTTCGTTAGAGGTAAATGTACTCTTCAGTAATGTCTACAAAACCTACACTATTTTATACTAATATAAAATTATGAATTTTCCCCCACTTGAACGCCCTTAAGGCCGCTGATTATCTCTGAACCATGGCGAGAGTAAGCACAGTATTTTACATGTTATATTGTATTCGATGTAGATCAGTACCTGTTGAAGATACATGTACGCCACCACTGACTTCATTATTCAACTCGGGGCCGCGCACATTGCTAAAGGATATTTTTAACACTTTTTCCATACCCTGAAAAATTTTAGCAAAAAAGAATTTTTACGCACTGAAAACTCTAGAAAATGGTAGTTCACAATGATTCCTTTACCCTTTTATTCATTTAGTAATATTTTCCTTTACTCGATGCAGAAATAAGTCTTTGTCCGGCTTGAGTACATACAGGATAGTGGATACAGATCATTATTCTGTCCCCATTTCCTGTCTATCTCAGGTAAAAGATCCAAATTTAATTACCTGAAGCTACAAATCAACCTGAATATGCTTTACATTTAATACAAATTAAGTATGACAACGGATTCGGAAAAGAAAACATTGCAGATTCGATGACCGGCATGTTAGAATCCTCATTCCAATGAACATTTAAGTTCGTTCTACTAATTTATTGTCTGTTGTTCTAGTGAGTAGCAGGTAATAGATAAATTGTCGTAGCTTGAGTATACACAAGACAGTAGATTCCAACATGTCGGCCATTAACCTCGCGTACTGACATGCCATTCTTTAGGAGCGCACTGCGCCGAAAAATTTGTAATTTTACAATTGCGACAAGCACTGTCCAACTAATACACATTACTTTTGTAGTAATTACCAACAAAAATATTTTTCGGTTCAATAGTTTTCGTACTAGTACGTTGCGTAGTAGCGATATGGAAAACAAAATTAATTCAAACCTAACGAATTAACTATGTTAGAGAGAAAATAAATGTATACAAAGCTAAAGAATAACACCCTTGTTATGTAGCGTAAAAATTATTTTTGAAAAATACAAACACTTAAAAATATGCTAAAAATTAAGTATATATTCCAGAATTTTATTTTAATATAAACTAAGTGTAAATGAAGTTACAAAAGTTGTCATTCTGTAGACTAAAATGTTTTACGTTCACTCTAAATTATTTCATTAGTATCGTTTGTATAGTACGACTCGTGTTCCTGAACCCTGTGTGTCTACCTGATGACGGGAACAGATTCCAGTTCCCGAAACGTCGTTCTACTGTCTGTCTGGAAAACTATTGTGTTTTGTTTCGTCTCATCGTTGTGTCGCGTGTTGTCTTTCTGTTCGTGTCTGATAGAATACTGGTTTTGTTTCGCCTCATTGGTGTATCGTATTTTTTTGTGTCATAAATTTTTCTGTTTGTCCCTTTACCAAAGCTGACCTCTAACATGGGTGTTCTGCCTTGGTGGTGTATTTGAGTTTGTATTTTTATTTCTGTTTTCTTACCTGTTCGTCCTTGTTTTTATTTGACCCGGCTCAATTTACGGAAGTTTGTGTTGTGTATGCTCTATTGACTAAAGCATTCTCTGCTTAGTTATGTTTTTCCATTATCTTTAGTTTTCTTTGACAGTCGTTTATATCGCAATGGAGTTTATCCAAGAAAGTAAATCCAGACTGGACCTGTCTGTCCCACTGGTGCGTTCATAGCAAAGACAGGACAGCAGTTATCTCATGGAAGTCGTACATTTAAGGAATACTGTATCTGACGTGCTTTCTGCCGTTAAAAGTAAAATATGTTCTAAATATTTTTTCGAAAATAATTTTTACAATTTTTACCATCTGTAATAAAGAACGTAATATGATATTAACATACGTCATATCAATTATTACAATAATTAGACAGTTAGAATAATGAACAATATTTAGTAGCCCGGAAATGTCCCGGATTCATTTGAAAATACGCAGACTTCAAACTCTTGTACATGTATTCACTATGTGATTGATAGAGGCACGAGTATTTCGCGTATTCATCTGGCAACAGCCTAGACTTCTCAGTTCTATACGTGTGCCGGCTGAAGCCGAATATCCATTGTCTTGTAACAGTACAAACGTGTAGCACGTGATACCTCCACGACTTATTTATAACTGGCTTGCAGTCGTCAAATGTGTGTTAAAACCGCTCTCGTCTAATCACAGAAGTACGAGTGAAGTATACGTTATTGACGTTCAACCTGACCTAGAATAAATACGTGAAATAATCGTGCCTCCAGTGATTGAATCACTGCTGCAGAAAATCGGGCTTGATGATTAAGAACCAACAGCTAACCTGCGTGAAAACAATCACCGACTTCCGCGCTAACTTGCCAAGAGTACACCTGACCACTTATTGGAGCATCAGTCAATAAACATCAAACATCAGATGAAGACAGAGTGTACGCATGACTGTGGAGAAATTTCCGGGTTTTTTACAATAGTAAACCGGTATAGTATAGGTATTCATTTTTTCCCATAGTTAGTATCCGAACATATCAATTTTTTGTTCTTTCCCGTAAAAAATTTGATAAGATGGTCACGTCCGTTTGAGAAAGTTTGTTTGCTCATCATGTCATTGTCTATCTAAGCCGCAGAACAGCGTGCAGAGCTTCGGCTTACATATGGTCGTTTGTAAAGATCGGAACAATTCGCAGATTCACTGACCTGTTGTGCACTCAAGTAGACAGCACGTTAAGGTATGTTTTTTTCATTGGCTCAGAGACTTCCAGCGGATGTCAAATAAGTCAACGGCCAATTGCGAAAGTGGCATGAACTTATAGTTGTTGGAATTCTAACGTGTGCAAAAGAAAATGTGAATTTTTCAGGTCCCTAATCATTTCAAAATAGACCAACATGTCTGAAAGATGTCTCCTTAGTATAAAAATTATAAAACCGTTATATGTATGAACACCTAGTTCAAGTCCTCCAACAATCTATGCAGACTGTTCTATTGCGGCCGAAAACGACGAACATGAGTGTTTTTCTCGAAATTTATTTTCGCATGAAACTATTGAAACAGGGTCTTTAAAAAAGTTATAGACGCGTAGAATACATTGATATCTTAAGTATTACGTCAAAAAATGTTATATAATCCTAACTGACTGTTTCACTGAGGCGAGTTATCGGCGACAAGTCTGCACGTCAGTTCTGTCACTCGCTCCTAGTGGCTAAGTGGGGGTGTGATGCGCGCGCTGCGCCGTCCTTATTGCTTCCGCTCTTCGAGGCCTGGAACGTGTCAAATACGTTAATCCATGTTGGCTACCTAAGGGCACGGTCTACTGCAATTTTCATCCTCATATTTTTATATCTCTATCAGATAGTTTTTTCTTACGTTAGGCATTTGTAACTAAATTTTGCTCTTCTGAAATATTTTTTATCTCTCATAGTCTTTGCGTAATGTGTTGTAAACGTCAAAATTTGCATGTCACAGTGTTACGTACGTCTCGTAAACCTACTTCTACGTCCAATTGTCTGATTCATGTTATCGGCAACCTAACATCATCGTTGTTCGTATTGTAACAGAATTGTTCCCTACTCAAAATTGTTTTCTCAGTGAGTGGTGTCGTTTTAAGGATGCAGAAATTATCTCATTTATTAACTTCATAGAAGAAAAACCAATTTTTCAATGCACGGTTGAATTAAGGAAAATATTTGGAGATATACAAAATATAAATAATTTAATATTTACAGAAAAAACAATAAAAACCCATTGTGGCGACTACAAAGTAATTTGTGGTATTGACTTCAGCAGTATTTATTGTTGACCACAAAAGTTTTTGCTGCTCCCAAAACATTTTTTAACTCTAATTAATGATATATCCACTACGAAAAACTGGTGGGGCTCATATTTTGCTGGCATTTAATTATTTTTTCTCCGCAGGCATTGAATGCAATGTCAACGTGTATGGAAACACAACTACGAATGTTTGTTTCTCTGAAGATACAAGCGAAATAAATCGCATCGGATCTACATCAGCTAAACAAATGTAATATTTTTAATTGTCGTGTTCGAAAAAGAGAAGTTTCATACACAGGATTACACTGCAGTTCAAACGTTTCCCAATCCCAAAACGTGCGTTTGAGGAAAAACCACGCAGTTGAGGAAAATTTTGGTGAGCCACTTTTGCCATAAACCCCTATGTTCGTGACCTGATCGTAGATCGATGAGGTTGCCCGGCTAGTTGAATTAAAGTAGATAATGCGTCTCTGATAGCGCAGCAAGTGCCGGCGACCGCAGGCACGTCAGGTGGCCTATCACGATGGCGTTGCAAATTACTACGCGGCGATGGAAACTGAAAACTAGCTCCGGTGTTTTGTTAATTTACGACTAATTAGTTTCGGTTGGTTCATCCGCGGTAAACAAAAAGTCCCCTCCCCTCTTCTGGTGACTCTTAAGGGGAGTGTTTAACATTTTATTGTATTTTCAGCTTTTGAGCCATAAATATTCAAAACGTATTAGCAAATTTTTCTCTTCGACAAAGCATAGGATGAATTCTTGGTAAACTGCTTGACATAAATAATAATAGAATCTTTCGTCAATTTGTCATGAAGAATCATTGCAAGAGAATTATAGGTTAACTTTCAAGAATTCCCTTGCAATGATTCTGCATGACAAATTAATGAAAGATTCCATTATTATTTTTGTCAAACAGTTTACCAAGAATGCATCCTATGCTTTGTCGAAGGGAAAATTTGATAATACAATTTGAAGAAATGTTATGTTTCATAAACTACAAATACAAAAAAATTGTCTGTCAATCCCCATTCAGCTAGCTGAGGGACCAGAAATGTAAGTACACGAACTTAACAGAATGGTAGTTAAAGTTGAGTATGTAAGAACGAAATGTAATATGGTGCGAAGGAAATACATTACATCTATTCTGAAAGCGTTGACCTCACATATCCTCACGTTAATAAAGAGAGTAATTTGTGTGTTCCTTCTACTTCTAGGTGGTTAATTTCTGGAGTTCCTGTAGCAATTATTTAAGGGATACAAGCTGTATAAAAATCCGTAATCTCGCGAGACATGTTTAAGGAAATGTAGCCCACTGTATATGAACTTGGAGGATGGGTTCCTTGCACCAAAACGAGAAGAAATGTACATGTAAGCATAGGTCCGAAAATCTCTAGTTTTGTGTTATATATGAAAGTTAAAAGTTAAGTTCAATGTATTGCATGGTACTGGTAGTAAAATTAATGATGATAGATAACTGAATAATTTAGTTTATACCATTAACGTGTGCTGTTGCCCCCATTTATACCCTCCATGGCGGATGTGGGAGTGTTTGACAAGGTGCGACAGTGAATGCTTTGAGCTGTGCATGTGTGTGGAGAAGCAAGAGGATGTCATTTCGAACATTTACCGTAAATTTCTAGGTTTATGGCAGTTTCACCGATATTAATATCATATAATAAGGAATAACACAAGCGTTTGCCTGGAAAGATATCAGAAAACCATGGAATATATCAATCAGGATGGTCTGACAGGGAATTGAACGAAGGTCCTTCTGAACTAAATTTCCTTAATTTTACCGATTCGCCACCTCGCTCGGTGGCTTACAGACTTTCGTGACGTATCAAATGCGGGTTTCTTCCTCATCCACAAAATAAGTCATACGTAACAAATTTTCTAACTGCCTAAAGTGCATAGAGTAAAACATTTCTGTTATATTTATATATTTCTGAACGCTTTTGTATTTATCGACTTATTTTGTGGGGTGAAATGATAACCATTGATACAATTTAATTCGAAGTCACTAATCTCAACGATTACTTTATGGTCAAAATAGTGTTTAACAAAACTAATTTGTAATCTTTGAACGATTCTTGCAATGGGTTGGTATTATGTATAGAACTGATATCATGGACATACGCCATTGCTTGCGAATGTTGCCGTCTTGCAGAAAACATCCACAATAAAACGAAAAACAACAACAAAAAACCAACAAAGAAGTGGCTACGACTATGTCCCTCTCTAGGACTGTATGTATGTTATTTGTTTGTTGACAACAGCTAACGCTCGACTTTTCTTTGTTGGTTTTTTGTTGTTGTTTTTCGTTTTATTGTGGATGTTTTCTGCAAGACGGCAACATTCGCAAGCAATGGCGTATGTCCATGATATCGGTTCTATACATAACTAATTTGTAATCTTACTATGCCTGAAACTCAACCCAAAATTGATAGAATTAAAAAAAAAATCATTTTTAATATAAAAAAGTATTTAACGGTGTTTTAGTAGAGAAATCCTTCACGGGTTTATTTCCTTGTAATATTAAACAAGTTAATTCGTTAACACTGATATTTTAAAATCTGATATAAATTATTTATTGGAAGATCCTAATACGTGACAAACCTAACTCAAAAAAATGCAATTTAATATTTTCTTAGCGGCGATGTTATGCTAACTTTGATAGAACTATATATATATTTTTTTTAAATTTATTTGGCTAGAAATTCACGCAGTGTTTCAATTGTAGCGTCAAATCAAAAGGGATAACTGGGAGCTTATTTTATTTTATACAATATATCACAGATGTTCCAATATGTATTATTGTCAGCTGTTGCGCCATTGCATGGTAGTGGCTGTAACAATGTAATATATATTTTAAAAACAAAGGCGCTTTCCTGTGAACAAATAACTTACTGGTCGGAAAATTCAATTAAAGCTACACAAAGAGCACGCCCTCTGGAGGGAATACGGTGTTCGCAGAACCCCGAAAGGTACAAAATACTATTCTTAGTTCGCAGATTGGAATACAACTAGACCTATGGTGACCCTGTCTCGCCTGTCCACGGATACGTCCTATCACAGCTAGAGGAGTCATGCTGTGAATTAACACGACTTTTGTCCCAGGAGAGAGGATACTTCTAATCACCGTGTCAGAGAGTGACAAAAAGTGTTCACCTTAAGGTTCTTATCTAGGTTGGTTGTGGCTGTGCATGTGAGGGACAACATCGATGGAGCCTTAAGGTTTGCAGCCTACCGGCCTATGTAATGCAGTATCACCTATACGCGCAAACCATTCAACAGTCGCACAGAGTTTTACTATGATTTATTTTCCTACGGGTCTTTAAGCGATGACCGTATTAATTAATTTATGAAATATATTGTTCAAATTCCAACGCCTCTTTCTATTATTCTGTTTTTCGAAACCAGTTGAAATTTTCCTCGATAAGGCAGTCTGGAAAAGTAGTTTTAACCATTTTGAGAGCTCTGAAAATCGTTTTTCCAATACGTGATCCTAATTTTTTAACTGTAAGAAATATTGTTTGAAGTGTGTGTTATTTTCGTAGGCTTATAAACGTATTGCGCGTTTAAGATGTATGTTCAGAAAGTGAATAATTGCGACTCACTGCAAAGTGTTTCAAGCGCAGGTAGATAGGAACCTTAAGGACACTGAATACCTCGGAGCCCTGGTGCGTTCAAGAATAGGAATTTGCGTGTCAAATTATATTCTGGTTTGCTCAAAACCTGTCGAAATTACATATGCGCCATTCAGTTGTTTGTTCAGCTTCATTGCTATAGGATTTTTAAGGCATTATAAATACCGTGAAAGCTATGGAGAAGCAAGAATTTATAATATTAAAAAAATACTTTTGAAACCATGTTTTTAGATTTTTTTCTAAATGTTTATCCCTGCAGCAATTTCTTTCTCGTCACTAAAAGAAAATTATTGTTGTAGGCATAATACCCATGTTAAAATAGGGACAACAATCGAGTTTGTTTGTCGGTATTATCTGCGTTGTTCCTACTACAACCTGTTCGGTAGAAGTGACAGTATGTTCTGTCCAAAAAATATGTTCTTTACTCATCCTACGGGATAGGTTGTTACGTCTACAGAACAGACTGTTACAGGAGCAATTAATATAGTAGTGGCAAGCTAACACGACTATTGCCCCTATTTTATACCGGAGTAATGGTATCTACAATACTTTTCTTTGTGTGAACGCAGCATGTATTTTGTAAGTGATATTATTAAAAGGATTGCCGAATATAATAGACCAATAAATAAACGTAATTGCTCACACCACAATCACGTCTCTCAGGTTGACAGAACAATTAAGGTGGCCGTCTGCCTAGGGCACCGAGAGGTGTGTTGAGCTTCGGCCGTTACTAGTTTATTCAAAGCTGATCAACGAACATGGTTAATTTCTGCTTAGTAATAATGTTCAAAGAACGTTACGCGTGTGTATACACGTTTCAGGTTCACCACTTCTCATTAAGACATATTTTCTAGCAGCCGAAAATGGTGAAAATTGTTGTATTGGCGGACCTTCTTGGGTATGAAGAGCTCGGCGCAGAACCGTTTAAAAGTTATAAATATGTACGTACGTCACTTTATGTTTAATATAACATCATTAAGGGTGTCCGTAAGTAAATATCGTGATTTAACATTTGTATGAAATAGTGTTCGTTTTGTAAACGTTCCTTGGTAAAATGTTTACCTTTTACGAAAGAAAAGCTCAGTCACTTTACTCATAATAATATTTCAACGTCAAAATGTGCACGTTTATTTGTTCGTGTAAGACACAAAAACCAATCAATTTAATAAAATGAAAAAAATTTCACACTGGAACTACATGTTACAGACCGATGCTTTACATAATTTAAAATCAAAATCAACAGTATTTTTTGTATTAAAAAATCAATAAAAAGGCATTGAAAAATCAAAATTTCAGAAATTTTTTAATGCGAAAGTATTTTGTAATGAAATTCAAAACACGCCGAGCAGTAGCCTGTGTCTCGTAGTTTTAGTGTGCTTTTTCCTTTTCGTTTTATTATGTTCATTGGTTTCTGTGGCTTACAAGAACGGAAAACGTGCAAATTTTAACTTTGAAGCATCATTGTAGGACAACTGGCTAAGATTTTTTTTTTTTTTTACGAGGAGAATGTACTCGCTAGTAACGCCTACAAAACTAACACTATCTCATACAAACAAAAAATTACTATTCCACACTTGAACACCCTTAATTGATAGGTTCACGACATAATGCCTCACAGGGGCGAGTCGTCGGCCAGTTCACTGACGTGCGCCTAGGGGTTAGGTAGCTGTGTGATGCCCGTGCTGTGTCGTCCTTACAGCTTCCGCTAGGCCATATTAAGTCAAGTAAGGCTACAACCGTCCATCAGCTGCAGTAATAACGTAATATAAACGACTGAATTATTGTCGCTTGTTTCACGCTTCCGTTGTGTAAAATCCACGATTAAATTACACCACATTGTTGACGGATGGAGCCCGGTTTAATTTACGTGGCACTAAACTCTGCTTATCGATCATAAAGCGCCTAATTTAAAAATGGGATCTGGTGAACTATCTCCGGGCAGAGGGTGATATAGGCGGTTCGCGATAATGACATTTTTTATTATACCCACGTCTTGAAAAATAATAAAAAAACATGTATTTGTTGGGACTTCAGATGTCAATATTTGAAGACGAAACAATACATTCACACACTGAGAATGTTACTTAGATTGCTTCTTATACTAATATGTAGGAGGAATATACTAATAATACGAAAATTAGAAGGGCTTCAAAAGGGCTCACTTTATAACGAACCACATATAGGCCTAATTTTTTTCTACCTGGCTGTGTACACTGTAGTACACTAGAGGATTTTCACAGTTTGTTAGGGACTGCGGTTGTTACAGTGGTTAGAGGCGATCCTGGTTCGATTCCCGGCAGAGTCGTTCCTCGGATTTTCGCAAGCAGGAATCGTGCCAAACGATGCTATTGGTCAGTGTGTTTACTCGGGGATCTCCCATTTCCCCCGCCTTTTCGTTCCGGGCCGGCCTCCGTATCGTAGTCGGTAGCATGTCGGCCTACGGTGGAGAGGTTCTTGGTTCGAATCTTGGTACGGGCATGGATGTTTGTGTCGTTTTCTTAGGTTTAGTTAGTGTGTAATTAGTTTTGAATAAAACTTAACATGTAAAACCCTATCCTTGCTGCCGCCAGAGCTCTGAGGTAGGCAGAGCCCTTAAGAGGAATCGCTAGGAAGAAGTTTTCCGTAAAATCAGTGTTTGCGCGTATATTCGTATCTCCGTAGATAGCTGTTCGGGGAATACTATATTTTTTCCGTGAAATGTAAAGCGCTATTGTCTATAGACGATTAATTTTACTTATTTCCTATCGTATGAGATAAAAAGTAGGGTACATGGGAAAAAATGGTATATTCATGGGGCTTCAGCGATCAGAGTTCTGAAGGTAAAAGAGGACGTTCACGGGACAAAAATTCATAATTTTATTTTTGCACGACATTGTGTTCGATTTGTAGACGTTACTTGTGTCTAAATTTTCCACTTGTATAAAATTTTTAGCTCTCATAGTTTACTCACAGCATCATGTTAATGTCATAATTCGCAAGTTACGGGAATATATGAATAATATAAACCAAGTGACTTACTAAAATTAAATAATTTAAACGGAAATTAGATTTTATGGGTCATATGCTAAAAGGTTAAAAAAACACACAACATAATTTTGTCTTTTTTAAAAATTACCAGAAATGAAGTATTTTTTATTATCACTTTCAAAAACTTTCATAAAGTCCAAAGAAATTTCATTGTGTACTTTTAAATATTTTAGCATATGGCCCATAATATCTAACATCAGTGTAAATTAATTAATTTAAGTAAGGCATTTGGTTTTTTTCCTATGTTCCCGTAAGTTGCAATTTCTGAGTTTGACGTGCCGCTATCGGAAAACTATGAAATCTAAAAAAAAAAGTTTACAAGTGGAAAATGTAGTCGCAAGTAACGTACATAAAACGAACACTACACCGTACAAATATAACATTTTTCACTTTTGCCACGTGTACGCCCTTAAGGCTGTCCCTTGCTCACTAACCACACGCATCATCGCCTCTATGCTGTAGAACCACAACTAGCGTCGGTATTCCCTCGAGGACTTCTCTTGACGCCACTCTCGGTAATTCTGCAGTGATTTTGAAAATAATTTTAAACAACATAATTTTCATATCGAAGAATCCCTACCTCGTTTTGTCAAAAATACGTCAATATTTGTACGTAATACTTCAGGCAGCAATAAACCTCGTAGTTCTTAAGATTTTGCACTAAAAGTATCACCAATTTTGTTATTTAAGAAAATCTAACTAAGAAAATAATTTTTTTGTGAATGAAGGATGCATTATTTTGCAAAATAACTACATAGATTCCATCAACGTACAACTGCTCATAATCTTGAATTTTTGATAACAATCCGTAAATATTTTCGAGTGTTTTCACCATTGTGAGAAAGAGAACCTTGCATGGCCTTAAGAGCGCCGAGAGTACGTTGTAAGCACAGAAGTTACAGGAGCGATAAGAACTACTCTGACATGTACTGTACGTCTAGTCTCACGTAGCTCTTAATTGTAAGGCGGTAAACTAGTGCGGAGTTTTTCATTTCTAACGGCTAGGAGTATGGGAATTTAAGAGGGCGTGGTACATAATTCAACGTTTAAAGCATTAATCTATACCTGAAAGTTTCTCGAAGCCAATTTGCGAAAGTTGAACAATGGCAATCCTAGACAACAATTTTAGCCAGCGTTTTAAACAAAATTATTTACAGTGTTACGAACTTCTGAGGCACAATCTCTGACGCAGGAACCTCGTGCATTTAACTGCGGCGCAAGAGATCACGCGTAACGAATTAGTAATTTTGAGTAAATATTTACTCATAAAGTTGGCAAATACCGTTATCTGGGATTGTCATTGAGTATTTTATCCATATTGGCTTCGGAAAAAGCGTAGAAATAAATTGATGTTTTCAGCGTTTATTTATCTACCACTTATTCTTAAGCTGTGACCTTAAACTCTTCTATGTGAAAAGTTTGTGTCAACGTTCGTTGTTAACCCCTTAATTAGTTTCTTGTGAATCAGATTTGTAGATTTTGGTATGTAACTGTGCGGAAAATTCGTTGTTAGCCACGTTGGGAGAGCTTGGAAATTGTATTTTAAACGCGCGTGATGGCTTAGAATTTATTTATAGTCCCTCTATTCAATATGTTTTCTTTTCATTGTGAACACGTATAATTATTTTGCGAGTAAGAACATATTTTAACGCACTACAGCACAGTTGAACGGCCAGGCGTACAAGTGAAGAAAATTCATGATTTTTATATTTGTATGAAATTGTGTTAGTCTAAGGCATTACTTAAGAGAGCATTTTCCTCTTACAAAAATAATTATCCCACAAAGTAACTTAAGAGTAAAACCTTGCATGTTTTTTGTTGCGATGAGCCGTAAAACCCAACGCACTTAATATACTGAAAAAAAAAAAAATCTTATTGAAAACACGTGTCATTGGCTAGTGTTTGCTTTACAGGTTTTTTTTTAAATTTAGTACAAAATAAATAAAAGTAGGGAAAAAAATTCAAACCTCCAGAACAGTTATAAATACAGAAATATTTTGTAATGGTTGATAAAACATGTCAAGCAGTATCCAATGACAGGAAGAGTCAATTTTTTTATTTTATTATGTTTATGGTTTTTGCGCCTTTACTAGATCGAAAAATATGAAAATATTTATTTTCGAGTGCCATTATTGGCAATCTTGTTGAGCTATTTTTTGCAAGAAGGAAATGTACTCTCAAGTAAATTCTAAAGAACTAACATTATTTCATACAAACATAAAACTACGATAGTTCCTCATTTTAACACCCTTAGGAAGAAAGAAAAACATAAATTTTGACTTTCGAGTGCCACTATTAGAAATCCGGTTGAGCTATTTTTTTTTGCAAGGGCAAAATGTACTTCCAATTAAGTCTACAAAACGAACACTATTTCGTACAAATGTAAAATCACGGTAGTTCCCAACCGTCAGTGAACCGCTATTCTCGGAGATGATTCTAAGCGCTGTCGTATCAAAACTCTAATAGCGGGCAGCGATGTTAAATCGCGACAACATGCGAGGGACAATAGCGAGCGACTGTTCAGGGGTTTTATTTGTCGTCGGCCTGGGCCTCTGTTTGAGCAGCAATCACGCTGTCTGCATAGCTGACCTCGGCGGACGTCCGCGCTTCCGGCAAATTGCGAGCCCACCCAATCCACGCGCGCCAACAAGCCCTGTTGACTCATTACAACTTGGTGCCAACTCAAAGGCCGCGCTAATTTAATTACTTCTCCACTAATCGCGAACACGACACGTTGTCGGGGCTGCGATTCAGGCGACACTTGAGAACGCAAAGCGATCCTAACTGCTTATAACAAAACTAACTTTTATTGAAACCTACATCTTCAGAGTGGAGTAAAATTTTTTTTTTTTTTGTGAAATTAAATCTACAATTGGGTCCGGGGTCAGGGTAATGGCTAGAGCACTAGTCTTCCGCCTAGGCGATCGGGTTCGATTCCTGGCCGGGTCGGACGATGCCGCCGGTCGGCGGGTTATCTCTGGGATCTCCCTTTTCCTCCGCCTCTTCATTAATTGAAGTTAACAGGTTTTTGTAAGTTGGTACGGAAATAACTGAATAGGTTCATTCGTAGGAAACAATTTGTTATTTTAGTGAGCAGACATTGCACCCCAGAAAAGTTTCTATGTGTGACACTGAAACTTCTAACATTTCAATGCTTCGCAACATTGTTGTCTAGCAGTGAGAATCTTTAATTTTTCCAGACTGAATTCAAAAAATTTAAGCTTTATGTTAAGTTTTTGGTCTTTCTCATGAATGAAAGCTTGGAATTATTCTGAACAATTTTTAAAGCTTCAGTTTAGCAACGGTGTAATTTATTTAACAAATGTTGGATCAAAATTATACTTGTTTACCGATAACTCTGGACTATCTAAAAATGAATCATTTAAGATAGTACATACATTTTCAACGTCATACGTTACAAATCTAGCGGTAAGTGGCCAGATATCCACATAAATTAGAATGCAGTATTCAGCATAAAATAAAAGTAATTAACTAATAGAGCAATATTATGTCGAAATAATGTTATGTAAATTTGTAATCAGAATAAATGTAACAAATGTTTACATCTGAACTTAGTTAATCGTGGTGGATGTGTAATTTTTATTTCATTATGAAATCAATTTTTTGTAGAAATTTTAATAGCATATTTTATAAATGCTTGGAAAATATATATATTGTGTCAAGTTTTCGCATTTTTACTACAGACTATATCAACAAAAAAACTAAATGCACTCAATTTTATTTTACTTTCCTATTATTTGTACATTTTTCGGGAAGCTGACGCGTACATTTTAGATTCTACTATAACTTTTTAGTTTATTGGAAACATTTTCTCATTTCTTCAGTCAAATATTAACACTTATGGCATACATAATGTTTACATAACCTTTGAAACATCATCAAGACTTAAAAAGAGAAATCGTTTAAAAATTTCTTCTATTTTAACGTTCTTGACAAATCATGCAATATTGAAACGAGCCTTAGAGTAATTATTTCGTTAGCGTAGTGTTATCTAAAAAAATAATAAATCGTGGATTATATATAAATCAACTTGTTCAGAATTAACAGGGAAAAACATTCGTATCGTAGCAAAAATCTTATATATTATTGTACCTATGTTAAAATAGCGTTTCAATTCTTTATAACATCATTCACGTATTGAACTCGAATGATTTATTAGATTCTCACAGTTTCTAGCAAAGTGTTTCATCTTCCCAGAGTGTCTCACGTTGCTTTCATGGAACTGAAATTGAATTTTCCCACGGATCCTGTATATCCAGTGAGTATTCTCGGTTACCTCTGTTGTTTCTCTTACTCATTTGCCGCTCTGGCGTGGTTCCATCATCTCTGTGGCCGTATCGAGCTGTCGTTGGCGAGAGGCTGGATTTCTACCACTCCGTGTTATCAATAACATTGCGAGAGTGCCGGCGGGGTGTTGTTTTCCCAGAAATTTCACTTATACATTTCGTTCTCAGGGAGAGAAAATTGATAACAGAGATAACTTGAAACGTCTGTCTTTATTCCACGCTTGCAGTCTTGATTTTTGACCAGCTTACGTAACAAAATTAATAAGCTGGATATTGTGTTTACTGGCAAAAACAGTAAAAAAGTGTAAAGAAAATAAACTGAAGCCCGCCTGAAAAAAAAACTCATATCTATTTCACATACGGTAATCCAACCATATACTGTGATATACCTTAATATCGTTATAAACCACTTAGCGGGATTCACAAAATTGGGAAGGATCCACAGAAAAATAAAGTTTATTGTTCACTACAAAATATTTTGTCATTATGAGCACTGCAATTTTTTTTTACTACAAAATTGTTTTGCTACTATCAATAAAGTTTTGCAGTGACTACAGAAAAATTTTGTAACCACTACAAAATCATTTGGTGAGGTCCATATTGACAAAATATTTTGTGGCCACCACAAAACCGTTTTGGCTGTATGTGTACACATAGTTCGGTAGGTTACCAACAGAGAGTAGGCGTGTGTAGTTTATGCGATAAGTGACTATTGCATCACATATTAGATAACCATTAAAATATTTAACATATTTCTGTTACTGATGTTCGAAGTCTTAGTGTCACGAAGTAGGAAATGTTTACCCTACATGCGTATGTGATTGTCTGTTTCGTCATAACAATCAGAGATCGTATCTAAATGTTTCAATGGCAGTGAAATTTTTGACTTCTTTTCTAATGCAATTAAATCTGTTCCGCCGCATAGTAAAATTTATTTTTAATACTTGAGATACAGTCGAAAATAATTTATACTATTTACATTATAAAAAGAGTAGGCATGTTTGAAATTTTCTAAAATAGTTGGCGCATTCTTTTAAATTATAAACATACAATAATTTTATGGTCGTTTTATATTTTTATAGATGCAAATAAAGTTCACTGTCGTTTTAATAGTGCATTTAAGAATGAGTGTATATTTTAAATAATTTTTATTTTGGCTGAATTTAACTTCGATATAAACTTACGCAAAATTAACTAAACGAAGCCCTCGGCTGTAGCACGAATGCTATTGTAGTGTGTATTTAAATGGGAAATTGCTAAACGTCACACCCTTCAAAACAAAGCTTCTGTTTTTAAAAATACGCGCGTCTTTCAGAAGAAAAGTTTTCAAAGCAACTCAAAGTGGCTGGATATGGAATAACAGAAAGAAAAATGTTTTCGTTTGACTTTACACCGTATTTTCCACAAATAAATAAATCGTATCACTCTTTAAAGTAACTTCAGGATAAATGCGGTGAACATAATTGAGAGACTTTTCCAAGTTCTGTACGCCAAACTACAGACGTTACAATAGGAGAACACAAATATAATGTGTTGTACCAAGGACTGTCATCGTATATTCTGAGCTATACTCCGACTTTGTAATATATGTTCGTTATCATTACAAACACCGTGCTTCATACAACATGCTGGCCATATGATTACATGAGTAATACATGGATTTCAATTACGTCACTAATATTTAGAGGAGTGAGGGGGCCTGTAAGATGATTTGGCGAGCTCTAAGGCAAGTTCTACAGTTACACGTAAACGCATACGTATCACGAATACGCAAATACAAAACACTTCGAGTGTGTTCTACAATGGGACACAGTCGGACACGGATACGCATCCGGAAACGTAAGACAGTTGGTCAACCCCGAACTCTTTATGTATCCGTGCTTGCGTTTAGCCTATAGCAACCGAGCATTTCGTCTTTCGATATCATTTATGTTTACAAACCTTTTACATGTTGAGTTTTCACGGTTAACAATTAATGTCGCCTTCATGCACTGTATTTACAATTATTATTTGTGCCCATATTACTACGGAACACTTTTCGAAAGGTACCATTTGTAAAAATAAACGTTAATAAAAATTTTTATTTGTAAAGTACTGACTGTTTATTATTACGTTAAAATTTTGTGGCTGTTAACATTTCAATTGCTGTAGAAGACACGTACAGACCTTCTTATAATTTTTATAACATACCTTACTACAAATAAAAGTAAAATTAATGTTTACAAACGTCGGAAATTTACATGAGATATACCTTCTTTCTCGTTTCATACGTTGCAAGTCTGTACGTTTACGAATGCGTTTACATGCATTGTAAAACAGAAAATGTGTTTCTCTCCGTGAGCTCGTTTCGTTTGCGTGTTACGTACCCGCTTTATTACGCTTCCGTTTCACTGTATGGGACGGGCCTAACGGCGCTTCCTACTCTGTAGCTCTGGCGAGAGCAAGGTTAGGAATTATAATGTTTAATTAAATAAGGTTTACTCACGCTGTTGTTCATTGTCATATGTGCGAGGAAGATGTACTCCACATTCAACACGTTGGCAAGAAACGACATTCTTAAACAATGTGAATGTTCTTTACTCGTTGCTAGGTTTCTCAAAGTTGCGAGAGTTCTCGGATCTACACTGAACAACTCGCAATCACAAACTGCTCTCAAAGCCAACCAAATGGCCGATAGTCGATTTATTAACTTGGCTCTTTGCCTTGAAAATACGTTACTTTAAATGTATTGATGATGACTTTCCGATGTTTCACACAAAGACTACGTTTCAGTTTTAAATAAAGTGAATAGATTTTGGTCAGCACTTAACATCGAGGTCTCTAGCGCTGGTGAGAGGTGACATGAGGTGAGTATGGAGCAGCGCTGGAATGAAAGGGCGGGAGAAACGGGAGATCCCCGAGAAAACCCACCCACCAGCGGCATCGTCCGGCACGATTCCCACATGCGAAAATCCGGGGATCGAACCCGGATCACCTCGGTGGGAGTAGAGAGGTCTTGACAACTTGATCGCCGCAGACCACTTTAGGTTATAAATTTGATAAGTACTCCTTGTGAAATATTTACGTGGATATTCGCCATTTAATCGGCCTCTCCGGACTCGCAAACACTTCGTATTAGCACAAGTAAAACCCGTCCATGAATGTTCAAAATATCCTGAGAGGAGCGCGGACTATTATCCAACCATTATCCTCCAATCGTTTGTGGGCTTGTTACGAGAATCTTTATTATTATCAGTCTTAGTCAGTTCTCGAATCGCGTATAACGCCACTGACTTTTTTCTTCGTGTCGGGCCGCGGTGGCCGAGAGGTCAGACCTCTTTCCTCCCACCAAGGCGCTCCGGCGGGGTCGGTTTTCTCGGGTATCTCCCGTTTCCCCCGCCATTATCATTCCGGCGCTGCTCCATACTCACATCATGTCACCCCCACCAGCGTTAAACACCTCGATGTTGACCTAAAAATCTCACTCTCACTCACTTTTCTTCATGTCAAGTTGGCGAAAAATGTTATAGGTTATTTTATGCTTTTTTCGTCAGTAGAATAATAAGTACTTACAAATTGTTGATGCATTTTCAGTCTCAAATAACCGACTGCTCGTAATTTTTTTTTACATATTTATTTCTATAGAATTATTTTCCAGTTCTCAGCTCAGAAAGTAGTTTTGTCCGACAGCGATATCACGAATGGTGATTTAGGCACGCAGAATATGATTTAACATACATATTATTGTCCTTGCACTATTGTTCTACACTGAGAGAAATTTTTAGCTGAGTTACGTGCATTTGTACATGGAAAACCGAAAAATTGTTAAACTGCACGTTGTTACTTTTACTGTTGTCACTTAACTTCATAAAGTTACTTATCCTGACGGTAAATCTGATGTTTGCAGCTGCATTCGATAGGCGCTTGTGAGGAGAGTTTAAGTTCTCGCACACTTTGAGAAGGTCGGCTCATGAACATGTGTTTTATGTGATATTAATACGTGACAACTAGGTAGGAAGGTAAGTGGACTTTAGGACTCGTCGACAGCAGTGTCATTTGTGATGCTAACGCCACTTAGTACAATGACAAGAGTTGGGAGAGGAATCGGCCATGGACTTTGATAGAAAATTGTCACAACCGGGGAATTGTCTAAGTAATAAAGTTGTGAAGGGGGGATGTTTGGCTCGTTGACGATGTCGAGACCTCGCCAACGAGCCTAACATTTTGTGAAAAAAAAAAAAGTGGTTAGCATCAGAACATTCAGGATGGAGGGTCGTAGGATAGAATCCCTTTCAAGTCAAGACGAATATTTACATGACTATAGACGTGTCAAAGCACCACTATCGTGTATATATTAAACAGAAAAAATATTATTCTCATAATATTAAATTTATTTTTATGTTCGTGTTTTACTGCAAAATGGTTTAGCATTACATTGCAATATTTCTTAGACGTTTCACTGCAATATTTCTGAGACAAACGCTGCAATATTTCTTAAACAGTACTCTGTATGTCTCTGAGAGAGGACACATCTACATTGCTGAGATGTTGATGAAACATCTCTGAAATGCTTCGTTATGTTACTGAGATATTACAGATGTTTCAGCGAAACATTTCTGAAATGTAACTGAAATATTGTGTGCTGTATGGGTTGTTTGCAACTTAATGAATAATCAATACATTTACTTACAAATACAACTTTAATGCTGCCATAGAATTGGGGAATAACTCTTGAAGTATGAATACATACTACAGCGTGTACAATTTCAATCATTTAGTTGGCGCAGCAAAATGTACATTTGTGTGCTTCTAAACCAATTATTACGTTCGCGTCATCCAAATATTGTATTGTCCCGTGTGAATACTTCGCAAAACAACTTCATCGGATGTTGAGTTAAGAAAATCATGTGTGTTGCTTGGCATTTTGTTAGTGCATGTTAATATTTATTTCGCTATAATCGCACATATAGTTGGTAAATATTCGTTTCAGTGTGAAATACACTGCGTCATTAAGATGAGACGATTCAATTCAGTACTTAAATTTTTTCTTACATGAGATTCACTTCACTGCTTGAATTTGTTCGCTAATTACTATCACAAAACTAAAATTGTACATTTTTTTGTGATGTGCACAGAAATGAGTTAATTCTTACTGAAATAATACGCCAAGAGCTACGTCGACACATATATAAAATTATGGAAAGAAACTATTACAATAGTTTAAAATGCAAGAAGATAATTTTTGCATTAGATTTATTTGTAGCTGTACTAAAATTTCTGTAACTAAGATATTGCTAATAACTACTTGAAGTTATAAATACAAGAACAATTATTCGACTTTGTTTTTAAGTTTCCTGTAATGGTTTTGCTTATTTTGTTTGTGCATTCAAAAGTCATAAGCATGTTTATTATTTTGACGTGTTGTTTTGTGAATAATATAAAGTCATATCATTTATATCTGAGGAAGAATTAAACCGTTAATAACTGCATGTTTAACAATATTTTCACAAAAAAAAATGAATGTTTTTGCAGCCGATGCCATCGAAAGGCATTTCATGAGAACTGTTGCAGATAAAGTGAGTTTTAAATGGGCCAGCGACTATTTGCAAGGATAGGTACATAATATACCCTTAGAAAACTAGTCTTTCGACGGACCCGCTTACCACGTTTATACTATGTGCGTGCGTGTGTGTTTACGTGTGTGTGTGTACGGGCGTGT
Organism: Medauroidea extradentata; assembly: GCA_003012365.1. Taxonomy (NCBI): domain Eukaryota; kingdom Metazoa; phylum Arthropoda; class Insecta; order Phasmatodea; family Phasmatidae; genus Medauroidea; species Medauroidea extradentata. The sequence continues at coordinate 20,523 of PNEQ01117879.1, forward strand.
ATGTGAACGAGTGTATATGTGTACGGACGTGTGCGTATACTATAAATTTGCAATAAAAAAATGTATAACATAATTTTTATACAGTCCGTGCACATTTTAAATTACAAACATTTTATCTTGCAAATAAATACAGTAATTGGACTTATTTTGATATTACCTTTCACATATACTGTCTATGATTTTGAAACAGTGTTCCAAAAATTCATGGACCGATATTTTGAAGCACTATCACCAGACCCATCGAAATTTCATACAAGGGATCAGTGCCCACCAGTTTGGAATAATGTAAGTGCTGTCTTTAATTTGGCCTGTACATTTTCTGTTGTGTTTTAGACATCGACAAGGCACACGACATAGCTTCGTACGTTGTATACAGTTTACATTACTTGATAACTAGTGCTTATACACTTGTGACCATCCACAGAAAAAATTAACTTCCTTCCTCCGACAGGTTATCAGTTAAATATTAAGAAATATAGTAAAGATGTAAGAATTTGATAACGCTTAAGAAAGTAATAAATGTACCTTGTCAGGCAGAAAATTTAGATAAATCTCTTTGTATAGAACGTGCGGCGGTAAATTAAGAAATCTAAGATGTCGGTTACCGATCGCCCTCAAACCGAACTCAACCGATTTACTCCGTTTCGAACGTCTGGTGCGCAGCGAAGGATGATTCATCGGTGAATTTTCGAATCTGCGTTAGGCAAGATGTCATCTTAAATTTCCATAATGTGTAACTATAAACATAGTAATTTTCATACGTTATGTTGTGTCGGGTTGTTATTCAGGTTACACAAACATAAACTGAGTGGGCTCTGAAAATAAATATCCTGTTGTGCCGCGGCCCTTATTCACATGTGCGCTGTCGGTGGGCCTGGAACTATGCATGTCGTCGCAAAATTGCGTGTCAGTATTTAAGGGAGCCAATCCTCGCATCTCAAATAATGATAATGTTATTAATACAGGTCCAAAAGTTCACCGTTTCTGCACTACACGTCACATGTCTTACAGTGCGTAGCAAGCGGGTCAGATTATGATGCTTTGTAATAAGTTATTACATCCAACAATGCCTGCCTTGCAAATAAGGTTACGCACAGTTGTCGTGCAGCTACTTTGCAAATATTTTTCAAGAAACATAATTTTCATACCAAAGGATTCCTACATTGTTTTTATACAAATGTATCATAATTTATGCCTAATTTTTTTGTAGCAATAAATGTCATAATTGTCAGATTTTAGCACACAAATTATAACAATTTTGTTATCAAAATAAGCCAAAATCAAGCAAAATAATTGTATTCGAGCAAACGCTGAATTATTTTGCAAAACGCCTAATTATAATTGTGCATCGTATAATTGCTCGTAGTTAAATTTTTTGTTAAAAAATAGTTGATTTTTTTTGGCACCAATGTTTAAAAAACTACCTCTCACGACCTTAATACGACTCCTGGTATGTAGCTGCTAGTAACAGCTGTGGAGAAACTCCACAGAATCATGACTCAGTCTGTGCGCTACGCACTATACGCCATGTTCTGCGAAATGAGCAGGAACGGTGCATTCTCGGGCCCATGTTCACACAACAATGTTTTGTTCCTCGAGATGTGAGAATTGTTGCCCCAAAACATTGACGTGTAATTAAGCAACATCCTGCACGTACTGTGCGGTGACTTAAACTGCCACCGCGATCATCAACCACCGACAGGCGAGATGTCCGCTATTCATGTTGCATTTTATTAATTTTATTTAATCTATAAAAGAATGAAGACATCGTAAAATGGACGCAATAAAATGTAGAAAATTATTTCTCCTCTGTAGCCTACATTTAAAAAGGTAAAATATAAGTCAATTTTGCTTATTTTTGACTTCAATCAAGTTTATTGAAGTCACTGACTAGCCACAATTTATTAGGCAACATAAAAACTATTATCAAATTATCTATGTATCGTATTTGCTGTACGTTCTCCGGTTTATGACTTTATAACAATACTGGAAAATACAGTGCAAATAGGGACCAGTGGTCTAAAATAATTTAACCCCACGCTTCCTACACGCTAGTGTTTGATCTCGGCACTTGAACTTAGTAAGTCGCTTTGCTCGCGAGCTTGAAGACAGCCACACCCTGGGACGTGACCTAGCACCAGGTGAAGGTTATGGTTGACACTCCCTGTCCCGGATTGGCGCGCCTGGTGAAAGTGACCGGCGCGCGGTGTCGATAACCACTTGCGTTTCGTCGCCACTCTAGTTTCAGACCTCATTTCATGTCATCAGTCAGGGACGATGTGCTCCTACAGATTCCAATAACAAGCGAGTATTTATATAACTGCCCTTAGTTGAATTATTACTATTTCATTGTTATTGGAGTGGTAGTATTAGTAGTCGTAGTAATGATTGTTATGGTGGTAGTAGTTATAATAGTGGTGGTAGTAGATTAGAAGGGGTCGTCGTGGTGTTAGTAGTAACTTTATTGATGGTGGTACGTGCAGTAATAGTAGCGGCAGCAGGGTTGTAGAAATAGTAGTAGGTGTATTAGTGAAATAAGTGGTAGTATTTAGTGTAATTGTAATGTCGACAATATTTATAATAATAGAGATAGTAGTAGATGTAGTAATCGTGGTAAATAAGTGGTAATTGAAATTGTGATAATAGTAATTGTAGTGGCAGTCGTCGTAGCAGTGATGGTGGTATAGGATTGGGTTGAAGTCAGAGTAGTGGTAGTCGGAGTGGAGGTAGTAGGATTGGTGGTACTAGTAGTAATAGTGATGTTAGCAGTGGTTCTGTGTTGTAGAAGATGTGGTTGTAGTGGCACTGGTATTGGGACTAAAAAGGATTTAACGATAGTGGTGGTGAAAGTAGTAGTGGAGGTAGAAGTTGGGGTAGAAGTGGGGGTGGAATATGTGGTGGTAGTAGTGGTGGTAGTAATAGTAGCTATTATATTAATGGTTGTAGTTGAAGATGTACTGCTTGTAGAGTTGGTAGTAGTGGTAGAAGCAGAGTGGTTGTTGTGTAGTAGTTGTTGCAGTAGTTGATGTGGTAGTTTTATCAGTAGAGGAAGTAGTAGTAAAGTGTTGGCAGTAGTGGTAATATTAGTAGTTATGACAGTTATGCATGTAGTGATGATTACAGTCATGGTGGTAGTAGGATGATAGTATTAGTGTTAGTAACAGTATAAATACTGGTATCTGTAGTGGTGGTAGTTATATATGTAGTAGAGGCGGTAATTACAGTAGTGGTAATAGTGGTAGTTGTGGTCGTGTAGGTGGTAGTACTGCAGGCGGTAGTGTTGGTGGTGGAAGTAGTTGCAATGTAATGGTGATAGTAATAGTAGTAGTCGTTGTAATGTAGTACCTAGTTGTGATGACTGTTTTAGAATAGGTACTGCTATAGTGATAGTTGTGGTATAGTAAACTGGTGGTAGTAGTTTCAGTAGTAATGGGGTTGTTGTAGTAGTTATGGTAGTAATTATGTATTGTTGGTAGTAGTGGCGGTTATATAAATGGTAATGGTAAATTCCGAACTCTGCAACCTACACTTACTTGAAGAGGTACACGAAAATCGAGTAGGTACTCTTCTTGTCCTTGGACGAACACGATGGTTAGAGTGATAATTGAGTTGAACGAAGTACCACGGTGAGTCGTGTGAATTGAGCGGAGCTCGACGTGTCCTGTAGGCCTAAACGTACTTTGACGCACCGAACTGCAGGTTGTTACAGTGCGTGCCTGAATGCAGACGTCTGTGGCCTTTTCCCTTTTACGTGATCCCTAACTGGATTATACTCGCGTTCCTCCTAGCCACTGTATTACTGCACTGGCATTGACATATTGGCACTATTATCCCCTGCAGGGCGTTATTTCCGTAAATATGTTCACCGTCAATAAATACTTGTTTTCGCGTTAACTACGTACTTCCACTAATTGCCGGTCAGCCTGTATGTAAAAATGTGGCAAGCATACTGAATAATACGGATATGTCATCAAATCATGGGAAAATAAATATTGGGTCTGAAATACACGCATTATAGAGCAAAATGCAGTCTACTACCTCTCGAACCAAACTGACAGTCTCAAAAATTTATAACAAATCAAATAATTTTAGTCTACAGGACACAATGTGGAAATTTCAAAAGTATGTTGTACAAGAAAGGAGACTGTTATGTACAGATATTCGAATCACTGCAGGAGGCCTAATTCAAAGTCACTATTGTGAAATATGGGAAAGCGATTTTATCCTATTTAAACGATATATTATATACCTTTACACAGAGTAAATTGATATATGACGTGGAAATAAGTCAGCAATACTTCACAACAAAACAAGATAATAACTGAGCATTGCAGTGTTTTACGTTTTTGGTGTATTGTGTTTTACATGCTTTACTGATAGTGTACAAAACCAAACTAACATTTACAGTTTGCAACAATTCGTATTTAGAATGTGACTGAAACATGGCTATAATAAATCAGCAATATCTAATTGAAGTACTGAACAATATTATTCATTTTTTAAGTACTTGCATGAAGATGCCAATGCCTTTCCTAGTTATTGTTGGCCAAGCTCTTCTGAGAAGTTGGACACTACGTTTTGCACCATATTACTTTTAACTTAATTGTTTTGTGGAACACGTTCATCTAATAAAGCGTCGACCCACACAAAACGGCATGTGGAAAATTGCTGTCTTTGTTTTAAAAAATGCTTTATTTACAGAAGTAAAAGGAACTCGCTGGCATTGTGGAGAGTTCCTAATCCCTGAGAGAAGTTTCATAGTGGCATGATAAATACCTAAAATATCGTTTTCTTTCTTCTTCTAACTGCTGGGAACAATAATACCAGATTCGAACGTTTGTTTCCTGTGCGTTACCAATTCCATAAGGAAAAATTTAAAAACACCTTTAGCAGTTTTTAGAGAATATGTAAGACTATACTTTAGCGACAACTAAAAGGGCTGTAAGTTGTAGCTCATAATATAATATGTTAAATAATTTTTTGTCCATCTACGCTTGATTACTGCAGTGTTCTCAATGCGCGATTATTACTGGCATCGCTCATTTTAAGCTTTAATTTATGTTTCTGTGAAGAACAACCCCTCCCCCACCACCCCCTATATTCAACGTACAAATTTAGTATTAATTTCGATTAATAAAGTCCGGTTAGTAGAAACTGTAAATTAAAATTTTTCATTCCTGCACTTTATTTGTGTAACAAGTTGCAAGTTTATTAAACATTACATTAACTAGTTATGTGATCTTAATTCATAATGGAATTGTTTCAAATTTAATTTTGAAAACAACGGCAGTAAAAATACACTTCTGTTTTGTAGGAGAACTTACCTAAATGTATGGAATTCAATATATGTGAGCTCGTGTGTAGATAAATGTGTGTGCTACCCTTGAAAAGTCATTACACTAATGTCTACATGTTCCATATCACAGACATTAAAAATGTAGGAAATGTCGCATTTGTTGTAGTATTTACTGTACACAAAAATGGGATATTCGTCTAGTGATAAACGCACATACAGTAGTTGAATAAAACGACATGAATAACTAAAAGAAAGACTAAATATGCTAGGAAACTGATTAATCTTAAGTTTCGTGACCTCTTAAAGTATAGGGTTGTCAAGAAGTAATTTAACGCTCTTAGCTAAATATTTTGCTTCTAGCCTTGAAAAACTATTTAATGTTTGTTGATTTCTCAGTAAAAAATTTTTAGAATGAACTATCTTATAAGTAGCCACCTTAATTACGATCCTCATCTTTTTAAAATACTTAGTTTATTATGCTCTACAAAGACGCAACCTATTACTAAAAGGAAAAAAAACATCAGACAACGATTTAGTAGCTTTGCATGAGATCTTAAGAAGCGGTTTAGCAAACATCAGAGTGCAAAAATTATTCACCCTAGAAAAACCGCATGTCGCATTATCGCATTACAAAAAAAATTCATATTTTTGTGTTTGCTAGTCACGACACTACACTTTCCTCACGTTTATAGAGGCGTTATTAAAGAAAGTAATTAACAACTCCTACAGATTGGGTATGTAATTTCGTCACAATTAAATATGCAGAAATTTAAAATGTTTTCTGAAAGCACAAGTTTGTTACCTTTATTTTATATCTCTGAAGACATTTATTAACACAACTTTTTAAACATTATTGATAGGGATGATTGTACATCACGAAAATGTTTGTGTCAACGTACCCTGGAAAACACTGTGGTTTCTTACAACATATACGATTGGGTAATTTATGTCTGACACAACGTACCTCTCTGTATACCAATATCAGGTATTATACATTACAATACTGGGATTCTTATTGGCTCAGCCAAATAGGGTATCAGCTCCAAGTACCAGCGAAAGCCAGTAATCTTTTGTTAAGCTGAACGTATGTTGAAACACAGCAAACAGTCAACCATCATCTCTAATTATTGATATTAATTACGATAAGAATATTGCCAGTTATCTCACGCGTGCAAAGATAGTAACCACATCCATGCGGATTTTAATTATGTTAGTCTACTTTCCGATGCCTATTTGAATTTTGTAACTTATTAATTTCAGTATTACTTCGATGACACGTTTCTTTAATATTTTCTAACAGAGCCTAACTTAATACACTGGGTAGAGTTGTATTGTATACGTCTTAAAATATTTTATCTTTTAAATAAATTTCGTCAACTCATTTGTGGAGATGCGACAACTATGAACATTTGGCATTTTACTAATGCGTGCGTGGATTTAACGTATTGACAAGTGATCCAAAGTTATTTCAGCTTATCAACATGTAGTTCACATAGTACCGAAAAGTTTCGTTAGCAAGTTAACTACGTGACACTTAGCTGGATATAAAAACTCTTAATTAGGACGTAGTTATGCAAAATTGAACTAACCTATCAAGTAATTTATTTCTCGGTACTCATAACAAGTAGAATTATAAGGTCCAAAGTGTGTTCTAGGAAAAGAAAAATAAATAAATAAAAATATTTCGAAGGTAAAAAGAGCCTAGCAAAAAACGTTTCATGCAAGGTTTAAATATACACAACAGATTTAGGCATTTAAGAGTTAGGGGATGCTAGCTAATTTTAAGGTTGAGGCACGGAAGCGGGGAAGACGATAAGTTGAATATAACAACCCTTGCCTCCAGGCATGAAGGACTAATCTAGCATGCAGTGTTTTCGTAGGAGGTTTTTTTCAACGGACTTCAAGCGATGACCCTGTTCTTTTATTTATGGAAAGTATGTGGTAAAGCCTAAGGCAGGTCTCTACGGTTTTGTTTTACGGTCACGGTTAATATTTTCTCAGCTACAGCAACGTGAAAATAATATTATTTTTCCTGTCTGTCCGTGATTTTCCTCCACCACAGTCACGTAAAACGTTACCAATGGCTAATATTTAAGCGTCTTATATTTTTTTATAATTTAAATAACAATTTCGAAAAAATAAATCAACGATACTGGCTCTCATGCATATCATACATATATGCCATAATATATGTTTATATTATACAGAAATAAATATAACTCTTTGCTAGATTTCCATCAATGAATGTTAATAAGCATTCTAACTATTTATTTTTCTAGTGTTATAGCACAAAAATAAGTACGTCATGACTATATAATCTGTTGCAGTTTATGCTGCGGAACGTAATCAGCAATTAAGTGTCACTTATTACTTACTTTTAGTAAAATTTTTCTGTATTTTAACTAATATGGTGATACGGTATTAGAAGTTTTTATCATAAAGGCTTACTTTTATTGTGGAATCGCAGTATTCGTTGCTACATTTCCGGCTTCGATAACAAAACACGATAGTTAGATGTTTACTCTGTACATAAAATTTTAAGATAAATAGTGTTTAAGTCTCGTCGACAGCGAGGTCTAGAGAAGGTTACACACAGCTTAGTACAATGGCAGGAGATGGGAGAAGAGTCTGCAACGATTTTGGGAAACCATAGAAAACCAAAATCAGGATGGTATGAGCCAGGGATCGAACCCGTGTCTTCCCGAACGCAAGTCCAGCGTGTTACTGTTGGGTCAGCTCATTGAGTAAAGGAAGGTTAATATTCCGCGTGTTTCGTTAGAGGTTGCGTTAAAAGTTACTTTTAGTAGACGGGTACATGTAACTACTTGAACTCTTTAATTGGTCCGGTTATTAGCAGTTGTGCATCTTTCTATGTAGTTGAAAATATATATTGCTCACATTCACACAAGTATACTCAAGGGCTTGTTCCCGAGTTTTTTTCAGACTGGTGCCAATAACTCAAATAATTTTTAACCAAAAGTTTTGAAAAAATTTGAGTCAATGTGCACTCACACGATGCACAATATTGTGGACGCGTTTTTTAAAATAATGTCCTATTCACCAGCAAAAATTAATTTCCTTCATTTTTGCTTATTTTCGCGAAGAAAAACGTGGTATTTTGGGTAATGAAATCTAAAAAACTGTTCAGTATAATTCTACAAAAAAATCAGCTACAAATTATAACATATAAGTGTCAAAATTTTGCAGCGAAATTTTGATATGAGTATTAGGTAGCAATAAAAAAAAATTTCGAAATCACTGCAAAATTCCGTAACAAGGCCTTACTACAGCATACGGTGCATACATTTTGTAAACCGGAAAACAAACGTGTATTCGAGTTAACAGATAATTTTGTATTTGAGTGAATTTGACATCGCAAAACATTTAATTAAATATATTTTGACTATTGATTGTATACAGATATAATGGTCATTACATACGTATGTGTGTGTATGTACCTATGAAAGGCAATTCTGAGAAAGATATAGCACTTACGGAATTTTGAAGCCATAACATTTGAATAAGTATGCAAATAATATTACGACAGAATAAGCCTAATATTTTCGTTGGACATTTTTGTGCGTCAGGAATGAGCTATAAGCAGAGACTGGAAAAATTCACTGACATGTAGGCTAGCCTCCAAGACTATTTCTGATCCGAAGCAGAAAACAGCTTCTCACTGGTTGCTCGCTGACATAAGTTTTAAGGGTGTAAATTTGTTACATTTTTACTATTGGCTCAGCGAATTCCAAGCGGTGTCAAATAAGTAGAGCCACGATTTTGTCGCGAAAAGATTTTTGCAACATTTTGTTTCAATGTCTCGCGAGCACCTCGGCAGCTCTGCTTCACGGCTATTGGCAGCGTGTCTTTGCTCAGACACGTCCCTCATTTGACTGCACCAATAACAATGAGGCTATTGTGACGCAATTCGTCTGTGATTTATTAGTAGAACATCGAGACGTGTGACAGTTAAAACGTCCATTCACTGACCATGAAACAGAGTTGCGGAAGTGAACATAAGGTATTGAAACCAAATGGTGCAAAAATCTTTTCACCATAAAATCGTGGCTCTATAAATAAGTCAAAAGTCAATTGCGAGATTGAAAGAAAGTAACAGTTGTTGGAAATCTAGCTTGTGAATGAAAGAAAACGCGAACATTTTAGGTCCTTAGCTATAAGATTCTTTAAAAAAAAAAGTTTACATGTTAATTAACAAAACTAAAAAAAGATCTTGTATGTCTATAAGGCACCTTCATCCTTGTTACCATGCGTTCTCATATATATATATATATATATATATATATATATATATATATATATATATATATATATATATATATATAATGACAGTCTTTTGCGTGTACACATATGCACACGTCAAAGAATGCACAGTCGCGTCCTGAGAAATACTCCCACATCAGCCATAGTCCGTAGAGGTTACAAATGAGGTATTCAGTATACTTGAATCCATTACGTAATTTATTTATCTAACTACATTAATTTTACTACCGGTTACCTTGCAGCAAGTTGAACTAAACTTTCACTGCTAACTCAAACATAAGGATTTCCAAACTTATGTTTATATGGACATTTTTCATCATTTTGTTTTTGTGTAAAGAACCCGCCCTCCCTGTTTGTAAAATTATTTCTGAAACTTCCTGTATGAATGTATACATACATATGTATGTGTGTGTATTCGCAAAATATCAAAATTTTCATAACTCTCCCCTCCGTAATAATAGAAATACAGTCATTAGTAACTTTAAAAAAATGTGATGAGACGGGCAGAGATGTTTTTTCTAAGACGAAATCTAATTTGTTTTCTAATCTGACAACCAGATGTAGGTAGTGACGTGGTACTACTCAGTTCCGTCTTCGCCATCGGCTGCACGGCTGCCAACGTTACTCTTCCTAATAGAATATTTGCCGAGGTGAAACCCGCGGAGATAATGGAACTATGCGGAGGACGGGATTTTCATTAAAATGGCGTGTCAAGTCAATTGCTTGCGACGAGTGGCCGCAAGTCTGCCGACGTGGATGTGATTAAGTTCACCGATAGTTTAATTACGTCGTGCAATCTCGTTCAGTGCGCGGAGTTAGATTATCTCGTGTACCCCCCCTCCCACATCTACCCTAGTCCTGTGCTTCGTATCCTGTCTCTAGCATAGTGACGTGCTTCGAGTTTCCAGCCTGCGGATAAGAAATTAATTTCATAAATCATGTATCTTTCTTCTTTTGCTAGTCTCTTTTCGTGTACCTCACTACTGGCATGAAAAATGCGATTTCAAAACTGGAATCAGAGGGGGTTTAATTCGTTTGTCCCGCATCTCCTGTTTAGTAATCCACTCCCCGAACCATCCTGACGGGTGTAGGTTAATGCCGTTAAAGTTAAACTTAAAGTGAGACTTTACGGATGAGCTGTCGATCGAATTATGCCAGTTAGAAGCGAGGACATTTTAATTTCAAAAAATATGCTTTCTATCTTGCGGTTAATAAATAAAACGTGATGCAAGCGTATGCTGGAGGAATTTGATAAACTGCGACAACCTGCAGAAGACAATCTCTGAAAGGATGACGAGCAAAAAGAAGTTATTTTTTATGTAGCCAAAAATGCATGGTTAAGGACAGTCATTTATCGCTGGGAAAGTTGACTGTTTGCTAGGCTTCAGTATAGTGTATACTTTTTTAACGGTTTCTTTTGTTACTGCGAAGGTCCTTATTTGACTAAGCCAATTCTGATTCTGGTGCACGATTCCTAAACGTCTGTGATTCGTCTGTAAACAGCTAGCCCATGCCACTCAACAATTGACCAGTCACACACGGCGCAGGATGCTACTGATTTGGAGAATACGCTGGCAGAAATGGTAGCGCATGATTTGCCCTAAAGTCGTTTGCCCTAAAAGATATTTTTCCATATATCACACCCAAAAAATACGTTTCCCTTAAAGGCGTTTCCCCTACACTTTAGGACAAACGACGTGTACCCACAGAAAAGATTCTCACGAATTTTCGCTCACACCCAAAAAATACGTTTCCCTTAAAGGCGTTTCCCCTACACTTTAGGACAAACGACGTGTACCCGCAGAAAAGATTCTCACGAATTTTCGCTGTCTCTCCGCATGGGGTTTATGCTAGAGTGACGTATTTATTAAGAGATAATTGGCCAGGCACGTGAGCCGTAATGTAGCGTGGTACGTTAAGTTTTTTTTAAATGTAACCACTAAATATTTTTCCAGTGCGTTTATTTACGAAAAGATTAACTTCAAACTGTGTCCCTATGGTTATAAAAATGCCGTCCGTTAATTAAAAACATTTCCAAGCTCCTCAAAAGTGCTAAAAGTTACTTATTCACATTGCTGTGGCTGAGAAAATATTAACCGTAAATGTAAAATAAAATCGTAGAAACCTACATTGAACTCTACTACATACTTTCCACAAATAAAATAACAGGGTCATCGCTTCAAGTCCCGTTGAAAAACGATTTGTACGAAAACATTGCCCACATGGGTTAGTCCTTCGCGCCTAGAGACGATGACATGTTTGACGGACGTGTTACATTTGACTTCCCGGGTTCCGTGTCTCAAACGTAAAAAAAAAAAGAACTAGCGTCAACTAAATCATAATTGATCATGTTTGCACAATACAATGCAGCTTACGACATACTGTGATGACGCCACAGTCATACAAGACGTTCTAAGTAGCCTACACGAGCCTCCGTGCGTGTATAGTACACGACGCAGCAGCTACTGACGGACACGTTCAAATGTGCATCCCGAAACTAATGACGTTAAAGGCAGCATGAATGCGTTGTTCTCGTGTCAGCACGTCTGCGATGGGCTCTACATACCCGAAAACATTCAGCTGCCCCCACAGGTTGTCACTTGCCTGCACAGTAAAAAAATGTTTGTACATTTACAAGGAAAATCTTGTAAACTAACATCAGAACGTAATAAGTCAGGTAATGAAAGTAAGATGTTAGGAACCTTTTAAAGTGGTTACAAATATCGTAAACACCTTTGCGAACTAGTAAAATAAACGTTAAGGAGCAAATTTTTCGATTTGAAATAAAATAAACCTAGGAGACCTGACAAATTTTACAAAACATTTCGTAATGTTACAAAAAAGTGTTATAAACTCAACCAGATATTAGCTGTAAATATACAAAATTTGCTTGTATATTTACAGAAATGTTTGTAATATACAAAGAAGTTTGTAAATATACAAGTATTTTTGTAAATTTTACAAAAACTCTTTGTAGTGCCACCAAAATCTTTTTTGGAAACTGGTTTCCAAAAAACTTTTTGTAAAATTAATTTTTTTTTAAATTGGTTGGTGTGTTCTCAGCAGAGATCCTTGTTTTTGGTGAAAATATTTCCGCATCAGTTTGCTTAAGTACCTCGTGTGTGCAGCTGTGTCTCTGATTCATGGCCAGTGATTGGCTGAATTTAACTCTCACGTGTCTTAACGTTTTTCTGCAAATCACAAACGTGTGTCATTCGCAGTAACCTCATTGTGATTGGTAGGGTCTAATGATTTACACAAAGACACTCTGCAAACTACAATGAAGCAGAACTGCAGAGCTGGATCTGAGGCATTGAAACAATCATATTTTCGCGAAAATCAGGGGTCCCTCTTTCAAATGTCTCCACATCAACGCCACTGAACGTGACACAAGGACAAGCCATTAATAATGTTGTGAGTCAGCCTACATCGCCGAGTGCTAATGTGCTAACCCACCACCCCTCTAAACTCTGAGTTGAGCAGCTGTCAAAATACGAGGGAAGGTCTGGAGAAAACCCAGTAAACTTCCTAGTTCAATTTAAAGAATATTCCCGTTTATTTTGACTGACCAAGGAAGATACGCTAAGGTGCCTAGGTTCGTGCCTGAAGTCGGCCGCATATTTCTGGTGGGAAATAGTGCGATAACAGGTTGCTAACTATGCAGATTATAAGGACAAATTTCTTACGCACTTCTGGAACAGGAAAATTCAAGGCAACTTAAGAGCTCAGTTGCACGCTGTGAGATTTGTGCCAGGAAATAGAAGAAGCGTAGAGTATCACCTGTCGGAAATGTATGAAGGGTCACGACGTTTCGGACCTCCAGTCAGCGATGCGGAATTCATTGCCATGATGTTACATCAGCTGCCGTGCAGATACCAAACACACTGGACAGGTAGGCACCATGCAGATCTAGCAAACTTCAGAAGCGACCTGGTAGAATTTTACAACAGGGTAGCAGGGAAATTCCCGGTGATGCCAACCACCAGAAGTTAAACTGTTAAGGGCCGGCGATGAAGGGGCCCTAGCAATAACCTGTAAGTCACGTGTTGATTAAAGGATACCCAATAATCAAGCCTATGTAAGCCTAATTCTAGCTCACTCACTCACTTTAAAAGCGGCGACCCTATAATTCTACTGAATGCGTCACTGTAGCGAAGTCCAATGAAGTTACACATCTCAAATTTTTTTACGAATCCGGTGCATGTACCTTGGGAAACAAACCGTCTGAAAAAGCCGATTTTAACCAATTTTGAGAGCTTTAATGTAATTCTTACGATGTGCGTGGTGTCTTAAAAGAAAATTTCACAAGAAGCCTGAAGTGCGATATCTTTTCGTAGATAAGCATTGAGGACGCTCGTTTACTGGTCTGTGAGAAAAATCGTAACTCCGAACACGCTGCAGGCAGTTCGAGCGCCATACAGCCGGCTGACTTAATGCGTTCAAGAGGCAAAAATTTACATTTTTTTATATTTGCATGACATAGTGTTAGTTTACTAGCCGTTGCTTTCTACTACATTTTCCACTTGTGGACATTTTTAGCACTGATTATCTCACCACAACGGCATGTCAAAGTCAACATTTGCAGGTTACGGGATCACACAAACAATAAAGCACAACAGAGTCACTCTAGTTAAATAATCCACGGTGAAATTATGTACGACGGGTACAGACAGGGAGTTTTAGCGAACAGATTTTTGCACCACTATGTTTCAACGCCGTATGTGCACAACCGCATCTCCACCCATTAGTCATTGGCTGTGTGTATTTGTGGGGGGTTGACTCACACTTGACTGTGGCAATCAGGACAAGTTAACTACGACAACACACGTATGTGATTTGTGGCTAGAACGCCACGATGCTAAGAGTTAAAACACCCAATCACTGACTACGAAGCAGAGCTGCAGATGTGCACGTAAGACTCTGGAACAAAGTGTGCAAAAATATTTTCGCGAAATCTTTCTGTCTATAATGATGGGACATAAGTTGAAAGACAAAAAACAAGCAGCAATATCCCTTCGAATTTTTAAAAATTCCAGTGATCCAAGAAAATTTTCAGCGTTTTCAAAAATATTTTCGTTGTTTTTTTATCTCGTAACTATATTACCCGTAATATCTCATCTCAGTGTAAATTATTTAATTTAATTGTCAGATGGTTTTTGGCAATTGTAAGTTCCCATAGCTTGCAGATTTAGGCTTTGACCTTCCGTTATGAGAAGACTATGAGAGCTAAAAAATGTTCACACGTGGAAAATGTAGTCACACGTAGCATGTATGGCCTAAACTAATACTTTACTGTACAAATGAAAAATTGTGAATTTGTTCCATTTTGAACAACTTTAACAGTAAAGCTGTAAAATTTGCAATCCTAGAGTGAGATATGTTGGAAGGGGTGACAGCCAATGGAGGGTAGTGGAAGAGGGCCCGAGGTTGCAAGAGGGGGAGAGGAGAGATATCGATGTAGCCGCTGAACCGGTCTCGGCTGCTGCGTTCTGGCAATCTTCAACGGACGGGCGCCAGTTACGTCACAACGCCAGTGACCATTGATCTCCCGCACGGCGCCATGACGTCACGACGGAGTGAGTCAGTCCCGCCAGCAGACTTCAGTTTTACTGAAACTCGCGAACGAATATTGCCGAGAGCCTTGGAATTTGTGGATACTGAATGTATCAAGTGATTCTGTTGAGTAAACTAGTATAAAAAAACCGTCAATGATACTGCCTTAAGAGCGCGGTATGCATCAATTTACAAATTCATATTTATATTTTTATTACTTTACTTTTTTATTGCAAAAATTGCTGAAATTTTAATTTTATATTAAAAAATTCAAGAATATTTTTTTCGAATCATTTTTTTTTTTTAATTTTACATATGAAACGACTTAGTCTACAACATCGTTATTAACTGTAATTTTTTTTTCAATATGGTATGTCAGTTGGTTTTGTGGCGTACATAAAACCGTATCACGCAAAATTTGACGTTTATTACGAGTTATTACGCAAATACTATGAGAGATTAAAAAAATAATAAGAACAAAACTAAGTCACAATTAATGTATAAAATAAGTGAAAATAACTGGTACAAATACAAAATAAAATATGACGTAGAAAATTCATATAGACCGCATTTTACAAAAATTAGAAAACAGCAATCATAGAAAATATTTTTTGCCAATTTTGTGAGCTAATATATTTTTTTTCGAGTAATGGATTGAAGAACGATTTTGACGCCGAAATCTTGTGGAGTTAAATGCGGTGAAAGAGATTACGATTAATAAATGCCTTCTTATAAAGTTGGTGAACAGCATTATCAAGGATTGTCGAATTGAAGTTTTTCCTTATTAACTTTATAAAACGCATAGATTTCAATAGGAGTTTTCAGCGCACATTTACCTACTACACACTCTTAAAAGGACGTAGTAAATCATTCAGCGCTAAAAGTATCTACTTGAATCGGTAAATTAGCAACCCAATATGCAAAAAAAAAAAAGTTAGATAGTAGGTTTTATTACCATTTTGAGCAAATATTTGTCTGTAGAAAGTATTACGGAAGCAAAATGGCTGCCACCGAAATTTCGTACGTTTAATTGCGCTGAAACCAAACACGTTATAAAAGAACTAGACTGTTACGCTGCGCTTTTGTTACATGACCAAATTGAGCGATGGCGTATTGCAGGCGAAGATAGGGAATTGCGAACTTTAGCAATATGGCGTCATTCAGTTTGAAAACACACAGAGGTAGGTCGTCAGCATTGGTCTTGAACCGCTTGGCTGAAACACATTACTCTTAACAAATTCATCATTATTGGTAAATTTTTGCTCACAAAAGTTGGGCTGCTTTAATTGTCAACGGTTGTTGCTTTGCAGATTTGCCACATTGACTTTCAAAAACCTTGACTTTCAAAAACTTTGACATTCAAAAACATGTAGAATTAAAGTGGCGATTTCAGCTAAGCGTATCTGCGCGTTAGTGGCTGAGAAATGATGGTGCTTTAAGGTCGACATTGAAGCGCTTATCAAACGCCGCATCGCCACAACGAACAAAGCTATGAACTAGCGTGTAAGATTCCAGCCGATCAAGCTTTTGCTAGGGGACTAAAAGCGGTGACCATTTAGTTTTATATATAGAGCCACGATTTTATGGCGAAAAGATTTTTGCAACATTTTGTTTCGACGCGACATGTGCACACCTGCAGCTCTGCTACATCGTCTGTGGTTGGATGATTTTACTCTCACTGGTCTTGGCAAATTATAGACGTACAGACTCACAATAATCTTATTCTGATTGGTGCAGTCAAATGAGAAACGTGTCTGAACAAAGACACGCTGCCAATAACCTTGAAGCAGAACTGCCGATGTGCCCGTGAGACACTGAAACAAAGTGGGGCAAAAATCTTTTCGCGACAAAATCGTGGCCCTATTTATAAATGAAAAGTATCTAACAACGTTATTCGCACGTTTCTGAGTTTGACATACATGCGGTTAGGACATCTTGAATTACGGCGGTCTGAAAAGGCTATTTTAGTCAAATTGTACGGCTCAGAAACAAAGTCTTTATTGAGCATTGTGTATTTTAACAATGACACTCCGTCACTGCTCGAACTGTTTTTTCTTTCGTACAACAGTACAATGGGTACATATGGAACCGTTTCGTAATATAAGTGTTTACGAACAAACTGAAACACACTTGAAACTCATTGTATATATATATATATATATATATATATATATATATATATATATATATATATATACACACACACACACACACATATATGGTGCAGGAACGGTGTTGTACGTACCACGTTTACTCACTTTCATGAAAAATCGATAACTTCTTCACAAGATATTGCCTACAAAAGTAATGCAAATATGAAACTAAAATTTAAAATCTGCGGCACGCTTATTAGAAATAAAATTTCGGGACCGTTAAAAATTGCTAATAAAAAAACTTTTTTTTAAAACTGTCGTAACTACAAAATTCGCAAAGCGTAAAGTACAACACTAGAAACATACGTTCCTCACAAATAAAATTAAAGGGTCGCCACTTTAAAGGGGATGCATCCCTACCCCTGTCAATGTATCCGATTTTACTCGATAACTTTTGTTTCAGTGAACTTATCAATAATTTTGGCATGAAAGGGCATACGTAAATACATATTCAATTGTCTGAAATGGTCCCAAACTCAATATCCAAATTACGTTGTAACAGCACACAGCTCACAAGGAAAATTGCTTTATTTACGGGAATAACCACAGTCGTCACAAAAGTAACAGAAGCCCCACCGTGTGTGTTCAACAAAGTGACAGAAATTATAAACTATGCCTAGAGATGATGGTATATCGCTAAAATGTTTTGTTCCAACATACCCTTGAAAACACTGCAGTTTCTGCAACATATATGATTGGGTGATATACTTCTGACACAACGTAGCTGTCTGCAGACAAATAATAGGCATCAAATATTATAATAGCGGGATTCTTATTGGCTCAGTCAAATAAGGCGACAGCTCCAAGTATCAAGCTAAAGCCAGTAAACTTCTGGTAAACTGAACGTGTGTTGAAATCCAGCAAACAGTCAAGTTTTCCCGCGATAAACCATCATCTCTAACTATGCCAAATCAAAGCGAAAATTTTAACACAATATCTCTATTATCTTACTTATGAGAAAATCTAAAAATCCAAGCTGAGGAGGATCAATACCCCTTAAATCAGTCGTGGGTTTCTACACCAGTGCACTATTTTAAAGGTGTGTTCAATTTTCCGTTTCAAATATATATATATATATATATATATATATATATATATATATATATATATATATATATATATATATATATACATACATACATACATACTCATGTATGTGTATGTGTGTGTGTGTTTTGTGTGTATGTTAATATTGAGGGGGCACACGATTTTCGCGAAAAGTTATTTCGTCCCAGATTGTTCCAATGCATTATCTGAACATCTGCAGCTGAGCTTCGTGTTTATTGCCATCATGTTTTCGTGCTGACGATGCGTCTCATTTGATTTGCCCAACCACAATAAGGTTACTGAGTCTAAGTTTTAAGACGCTGAGAGTTAAAAATATCCAGTCGTATAACCACGAATCAGTGATGTAAGTTTGCTCGTAGGGTTATCAAAACAAGTTGATGCAAAAAATATTTCAATGAAATTCAGGAGGCCATAACCGTTATTGATATGGTGCAGTTTCAAATTTTTAACCATTTATACATTTGCAAGAGCAAACCATTTTGTTCTTATCACAGAGAAGATAGTTCCTTCAAAAGAAAAACGTGCTACAAGATTTGGATTGCTCCTCAAACAATAAATATTGTAATAAAATACAGAACAATTGGTTAATGTTACTAAAGTCTATTTGTTGCTACCATAAAAACTTATTACAGAACAGTTCTATAAATATGTGAGTGATCATTTTCCTCAGTGTACCGTTACAACTGACGAACAGAAGAGTCGTAGAGAGTAGCTAAGAACGATGGCCTGCCGTCCACAAACCGGCCTCACCAGATCAATACCCAGAGGCAGTGCCCAGACATTCCTGAGTCGCACTCGTCACAGAGTAGGCGAGCACGCAGAAGCGCAACACCAGGCTCGGCCTCGTAATTTCCCACCGCTCTAGCCGCTCGGCGCAGGATGACATTTGTAATTCAGGACCTGAGATCACATATCCCGAAGTTGACTCATTTTGTAGCATTGCCAATGAGAATTCTCGGACGAGCGCCACATTAAAGAACCGAATTTCCATGTACCACTGAAAAAAGAGTATACTTGCAGGTACCATACTTTTGTTAAAATAGGGCAACAAAACAGTTTGGTTGTTAGTACTACTCTGAACAGTTTCTTCAACAATCTGTTTTGTAGAAGAAACAAAGAGCCTTGTTGCTTTTACAAACCGGATGGTAACTTCTACAAAACAGATTGTTGAATGAACTGTCCAGAGTAGTACCAACTACCAAACTGTTTTGTTGTCCCTATTTTAACAAAAGTATGGTACCTACAACTATACTCTTCTTTCAGTGATACACAAATATTGCAGTGTATTTATTTGGTATAGTTAGAGTTAGGATATTTTATTTGCTGAACAACGCTTATGCATGTAAGAGAAGTAATTGAGATTCCATATTAATTCTAAACAAGAAGAGTATAACGAGGGATTTTGCACCAACCTGTTTCAATGCCTTATGTGCAAGCCTGCTGCTGTGCTTCATGTTCAGTGATTGCACGGTTTCCACTCACTGCTTCTTATGGCAATAAAAGAAACTCGGTAGCTTGGTTTCGCAGAAACTTTATTCCAATTGACACAGTCAAATTAGCGATGACTATCCACAAAGATACGCTGTCAAAACCTTGAAACAGAACCGCAGACTTGCATGTGAGGTATTGAAGAATGTTGGTGCAAATTTCATTTCGCTGAGACACAGTGGCCCTGTGTTTATCAAATAAAAAAGCAGATATATAATGGAAATATTTTAATACGAGTTGCTGAAAATACGCTTTTCAAAGACTTACCTTAAACTCACGTAGAATTATGATTTTAAAAAAGTGTTACTATCTAAGCGGTTTATGTAAAAAAAAACCTTCGTAAAACCAGCAACGGTATACGAGAAGTTTTACTGTGACCCTTCATACTTTACATAAGAAACCACACGGCACACTGCGTAAAATATTTTTCCAGCCTAATATAAACTGACTTGTCAACGGAACGTTTCTGTAATAAAGAAACATATGAACGTAGCACGTCTTCTCTTCGTAGGGTTTCGTGCCTTGAGGGCTAAGTAATGATCTCACAATGTGTAACCCGAAATACAGAATATCCGTAAATTATGGACCCCGTTTCAGACGGCCATAACTTCGGCTACAGAAATGATATCAGAAAACGGTTTATTGCAATGGAAATCACTCATTCACGAGATTTCACCAGGCATTAGACCACTTCTACGTGGGCTCCATTCGTAACCCGAAGCACTTCCCACCGAATGTAGATTTCGTGCCATACTTTGTTCAGTATTTTTTCTGTGATGGAAGCGACAGCATATTCTATCCGGCGTTTCATTTCCTGGACATCGGGCTCTGTAGTTTGCATACACCTGGTCCTATACATAACCCCATACAAATATATAGTGGTGTGATGTCTGGAGATCGACGGGGGCATGGAATGGGTCCATCACGCCCAATCGAACGTTCGGAGAACTTGTTGTCGAGTAATTGAAGGACTTCTACCCCCCAGAGTGGGGGTGCTCCATATTGCTAGAAGATTACGTTTGGCTGCATGTTCTCCAATTGTGGTGTGGCGTAAAGTTTAAGCAAGTCAAGGTGAATGGTAGCTCTCATACTGTTGTCTTCTGGAAGAAGAAATGTCCAATCACCCTCTCTTTGGAAAGAGCACACCACATGTTTATCTTAGGGCTACCACTGTCATGTTTTAACAAATGCATGTGGGTTTTCCGACCCTCATACGCGGCAATTGTGTCTATTGACTTTTCTAGAAACATGGATGTCGCTTCATCACTGAATGTGATATGTACTGTTCAGAAACTGTTCGTCTTGTTCCATACGCTGCAGGACTGCATTTGCAAACTGTTGCCTGAAGGCTTGTCATTTAGGAGCAGTTTCTGCACTGTTTGCAATTTGTAAGCCTGGAACTTAATCCTCTTGTGGAGCACTCGATTAACTGTCGTGATTAGAATGTGCAATTCTCGACTTGCTCGACGAATTGATTTCTTCGGAGTACAGAAGAATGCAAATTGATTTACAGCTGTCGTCTCTGCAGATGCACGAGTCCTACCATTTCCATTTCTTCGGCAACACACTGCCAGTTTCTTGGAATTGTTTGAGCCACCAAATCAATGACTTCTTTCTGATTGGTGGAGGTGTATGATATCGCCTCCGATAATGTAACTGTACTGTCACTGGAGATTTTGTTTCCCACAACCACAGGACGAACATTGCTTTATCCTGCACCGTAATCATTGGCCTTCTTAGAAGTCCCCTGAAGCGGACAGACAAAAACTGTAGACGTTTAGGTGTACAGTTCACGAAACCGATTTCCGATAGCGCCTTTATGCCCTAAATTATGGCCTCTTGAAATTGGGTCCATAATTGACGGACAACCTGCATAATTTAGAGTACAGGTACAGAATTTTATCCTACTCGACTGAACTCAGTGTTGTTTGTTTTGTTATCTAAAGCGTTAAGGACAGGAACTTCAGTTATATTGTAACATTCAATACATTTAGAATTCTAACAAAAATGTTACTGTTTAAGGTTTTTAAGGTAAATCGGAATAAAAAACAATTAATCAGTTTTCCAAACCTATTGTTTCACAATTTACAAACACTCATTCTCTATAACTGTATATAAATCCACATTTTGCTAAATTGCGATTCCTTAGTAACACAAAAAAAAATCAGCGTACAATTTTCTATAATTCAATAATAATCACACACGTGCGTGTATATATATATATATATATAAACATGAAAATAGCATTTTTTTTATAATTCAACAATAATCACACACGTGCATATATGCATATATATAAATAATTATATCATATTATACACACGCACATGAAAACATCGTTTCTAATTATTTTTAAATTTGCAGCTTTTACCATGCAACTTCAACAGTTAACAGTTATTTATTTAAAGCATATGGATCGTATTAAAATTTGCTGTACCATACATTATGATATCTGTTTTTTACCTCTTAATAATTCAAAATAAACCCCACTAAGTTATATCAAATATTTCAAAGGAAGTGCATGTTTTTATAATTCGGTCGTTTGTAGCGCGCCGTGTGACCATCTCTTATCTATCTAATTAATACTACAATAAAGCTTCAGTTTGTAACATTATATATGTAAGTGTTTAAGCAGTCAGCCTATTACATATTGGTCAAAAGAGACATACTACGTACAAGTAAAAGTGTATCTCGCTACTTGTTACGAGATTTGTGGAGTGGTATAAAAGTTGTTTTAAGTTAGCTCTACATTTCGATACATCTGACTGTCCCAAAGCAAAAATGTTTTTATGTGACTGTACAACGCGAATGTGTGAGAAAGTATACAGTATATTTTTAAAAACGACATGCCTATTAGAACATGTTTTTGCTGTTCTTGAATATGGTTAATAACGGCTTGTTCACAGTGTGTTGTAAGTGAAAAAGTACTGACCTGAATCGTAAAGCAAAATGTAAAATATTTTGTTACACTACGCGATACAATCAACAATTAGAATTGTACTTTCGCAGCGTAAGTTCCGAAGATACAGAACATAACGAAATAAGTACTCTGCGCATCAAAACGATACTTATGTTTTACGCATCTGCTGGTGTAGTCAATGTCGCTTCTCCCTTTTATTGGTCTCTGTGTATAAAAACATCATGTGAAGACTTCTCTGCAAGAAAAGGGGCACATATGACGCCGAAGAAAAAATTGTGTCAGATATAACTGTTACCGGTGTTTGTCACCGTAATATAACTCTCCTGAGGTCTAATATATTCTGAAATGACGTGTCTCTATTAACAAAAAAGATTCACATTATTAAACTTACCCATTGAAGAAATTGTTCGAATATCAATTATCGGTCATAATTCAAAATTTTCTGTGTATATCGATAGCTGCCCTATGATACTGTTATATAAGACATGTTTTTTGTTTGTTTATAAGTGACTTCACAGTTAAACATCATGCAATAATGTGGTCATCTAAAGATTTTATGTCATATATATATATATATATATATATATATATATATATATGTGTGTGTGTGTGTGTGTGTGTGTGTGTGTGTGTGTGTGTGTGTGTGTGTAAATGTAAAATTATACATATAGCCTATTTCCTGCATTCAACAAACGATTATAGCTCACGCATAAGAGGCCGATAACAATTAATAAAAAATAACAATTGTAATTCAGTTTACAAACTGATTTGTCACTCTGTGAAGGTTCCGTTAGTGCATTTATTGATTTACAGACTAACTAGAACGAAAATACCAAAAACACAAGTAAGTACTAAATGTATTCTACCAATAAGTGCATCAAGTAACACTATTTAAATATGTTTCCTCAAACGCAATATTTTTATACGTCCAAAAACACCTATTTTCCTTCCAATTTTTTTTTTCAAGAAAGCACGTTTCTTAAATATTCACTAATTAAATTTATCCATAAAAATTTGTGTGTAATCTGAAATTAAAGCTAGAAAAAACTTATAGCTATATACTTTTTTTTAAGTATCGCCGTTAAATAGTGTTGCTAAGTTTCCATTTTTGCCGGGATTTCCCGCATACTCGCGCTAAATGAATTGTCTCGTATGGATATTAGATGGGACGCCATAGTTCCTGTATTTCAGAATTTTGAATACCAAAATTAATAAACAATGTCAGAATGACGAAACACAAATACTTGAAAAAATGGCCCAAAACGACTTTTCTACATGCAAATAATATTTTTATATCATACATGTGCGTTGAGAAAAAAGTGAATTACGTAGGATACCATTTTTATTTTTAGGGCGTTATTAGAATGTATTTTCTTTACATATCACCCTTATTTGAATATTTCGCTAGAAGTCAAATGTGAGATTTGCACCTTATGGCAACTCTGGAAAGTTTGTCAACCCTAGTTACACTCGGTTTCTATGCCGTAAAAATTTACGTCATAATTTCAGCTAAATAAAATATTTGAAAATGTTCCAGAGAAATTTAATTTTAACACAAATTTACAAAATAAAAATTGTGACAACAGTTTACTCTGCAAAATGTCCTGTTTCTACAAAATTATTCCGGTAATAAGCGGAAACGCTTTCTGTATGAACGAATAACGTATCGGTTTAAAACAATTTTTACATAACCTCACAGTACATTTGTCCAAAATGTGTCGCAGAAACTTGCAGTAACGAAAATGAATATATAACCGATCCATACATTGTGTCAAATTATGTCTCAGAACCTTTTCTGTACGTTCTGTCGAATTGTCTGTCAGAAGCTTACATAACCGCTCCATACGTTCTGTCAAATTGTGTCTCAGAAGCTTACGTAACCGATATTGTATACAATATAACCTCCCTCTCCGTACATGTCAAAATGTCTCAAAAGCTTACATAACCGAAAATGTATGTATAACCTCTTCATACGTTCTATCGTATTGTGTCTCAGAATTTTACAGTGCCGAAAATATACGTTCCGGATGATATATCTACTGCCCTTACAATACAACAGCGCGTTCACAGAATACTCAGGAAAACAAAAATGAATAAGCCGGAAGGACGACAAAGTCAGTCATACGCGGAGATATGGAGCATTAAAAGCTTATACTGAAGTCAAAATGACTTAGTTTATTTACGTAACAATATTGCGGTGTGCAATTAGATGTGTACGTAGATATATATTTAGAAATTACGTTATGGCTGGACAGATCACAACCAAGTGTAACATGGTCTTTCGATCACAAGTCCTCACAAAACTCGATATAACATACGCCATGTTTCATCTTTATGCTTATCTAATCTGTGGTCACACACGCAAAATGGCTTCGCTGGCCAGCAACAAGACGAAAACGCCTACCGCCAACCGGAAAATAGGTCATTCAGAATAAAGTGTGCACTAAATATTTAAACTTTGAAAATTATGTCCACCTGTTACTTCATATTATTTAACAGTAATAATAGTTACCTTACTCGTTGTACGGTAGGCAGTGCATTGCTGAATGTAGATCCGTGTATTTTCTCACTTAAATGAACAATATTGAAATAAAATCAAATGAATTCGACGTAACTGTACTTTATATAATTAATAAACTTTTTAATCGGACTGTATAGGCTTCTACCGACTGCGTTATCTATCTTAGACGCGCAAACATCAAGTGACGTGTCCAGGAAGGTTATGCATTTTACGTCGTTAGCCGTTACGCGCGGAAAGATACGAACTGGCTGAAAGTACGAATTCAGCAGGGATTTTTGAGTGGTCAGTTTATCCCGAACCGCCTATAAGGCTGCTGCCCTACTAGTCAGCAGACAGGGCTATAGGAAACGTAAAGTAACATGCAGGAGCCAAACATACACGGGGCTGGTATTAACAGCCTCGAGCAACAAATAAGCGGATTAACCCGCCCGACACATCATTTCACGTCTGTATTACTGTTTAGTCTGTGCCAGTGTGTAGGCCTGTACTTACATGGCTGTGTCCTTGAGTGAAAACTCTTGTACAGGACGTTACAGTAAAGGGATGGAAAAATCTCGGAATGAACCCGCTACAAGGAGCTTTTTATGCCAGGAAAATACGGTCTGTGAATCCGATAGAAGTAGGTGCTTGAACGTGTCTATGTAGGTAGCTAGTGGTGTGTTTGTGGTTCGCACAACGTCCAGGAAGCATGTCTGCTTCCAAACAGCACCGCATTACATGTGTGTTGTTACTGCTGAAGCCTTCCTTTCATTCGCGATGTCTGTAGTACGATAGCGGAGCACTTGTTTACGCCATACTGTCTCCTTCGAGGACAAAAAATTCCCGTCATCAAATCTCTCTGTGTAGTGGCCCTTATTGCCAATTTAATTTATTCACACTTTTAACTACACGTTTTTATAGGATTTTCATAGTAAAGTGAGCATTTCTTAAAGGCAATTAACTAATGTTATAGATGCCACCACATTAAACATAAATGATTGATGCTATGACGTATACACGCGAACAGACTACGGCAAAGAAACGGAACTATTTGGCGGCAACGCACTCAAAACCAAGGACACCATGTGAATATCTTCATGTGTGAACAATGTCCACTTATGTACAACATTAAATGGAACATTTTTCTGGACGCACTCCATTCCGAGCGAATGTTGCAGTATTGCAGAAAACTTATTTATTTCTGCAACACTGCGACATCATCTCGCAATGGCGTTCGTAAAAACTGTTCACTTTATAATACCAAACTATTGCAAGAATCAATAGAAACTCACATACATATTGTTGCATGCTGTGTTTTTGAGGGCCAGGTGGTTAGAAGCTGTGTCGAAACTCTTTATGGACTAGCCCATGATTCACAAGCCAGACGGTTACGTGATGGGAGTCACACCGATCTGCGTCATAGAGACCTGTTTCAACCATGCCTTAACCCTACGAGACCGGCCTACGAGGCTCAAGTCGCGTCTCAAGCATGATGTAATGTCTATTTTTAGACCCCTGTAATTCGGTTAATACCCGGAATTTGGCCTAAGTATATAAGCCCTGAATCAACAGATTTGAGAGAGTTCGCTATTGGTCGTGCTAGAAGAAGGTGCTATGCTTGTGGAGAGAGACTGGTGAAGACATCTTGGTGACGTCAGAGTCTACAGTGAGGCTGCAGTCACATACCTTCGGAGCAGTATTGGGCGAACAAGAGGACTTCTACTACAGGTCGGCGGATAGATAGGAGGTGTGGGACGGGAGACGAGCTGAAGACCTCAGGAGTGAAGACGGTGGAGGTCTCGGGGTGCTGCGCAGCACATGGTGAGCCATCACCACTTCGGGCTGTTAAGGTTGTACATTGTGACTATTTGAAAGACTGTTGACGTATGTATGACTGAATTCCTATTGTGATGTGTAGTCTTTAATACACTGACCGTAGATAATTGTTCTGTGCTTTAATTGTCGAAAATAATTAATGTTTCTATGACACAGCAGTAATTGCGTGCATAATTAAAGGTGTTGTGAAAGTAATAACTGGATGCAGTTCTGTGAATTTTTGTAAGTTATGTGAGCTAGTTAATAAATAACTTAATTCGACTCTTTTATTTATAATTATAAGACCTCTTTCCCAAAGAGCTCGGAATTGTCCACTTGTAAATTTTTGCTAATCTTGTAACAATATTTATTGAAATATTTTCCACATACATGTATTTCTTAATAAAGTCATTTCTTTTGCCGGGTCCAGTATATAAAGTACTATTTTGACAAGACGCTCCTCAAATGTGCTCTGCCATGGCCGTCTTTAGTAGAAGGCCAGAATCTTAAATGTGGCAATGCTGCATCGTAGGCTTGCTGCCTGTCGTTACTTGGCTGCCCTAGTGTCTGTAGTGTGTCTAGGTGCAGCTTTAGTGACGTGTACACATCTTCAGAGACTAGAGCAGCCAAGCAGTGACACGCAACAGGCCCACAAAGCAACGTTGCCACATCTCAGACTCCATCCTTCTACTAAAAACTAACATGGCTCACTCCACTGTAAATTAGTGTAAATAATACTGTATTATAAGTGTTGGCTGAAGTGGGCTGACCTTGGGGAGAAGGCAGCTGGGAGAGGTGGATGTCGGGCGACGTTGCCGTGTTGCCGGTCCCGGGAGGCAGTGCGATGTTACAGCAGGACAGGCCTAGCTCCGTCGCATGTCGGCGCGGCCCGCCAACCTATCTGCGACAAAACCACACACATTAAGGCACCCATCTACCAACTGCGTGTAGCGTGCTGTAAACCTTCAACAATAACCTTTATACACATAAATTATTAAAATGGGATTCTGGCTTTTACAGACAGGATGTCCAGAAACTAACGTACAGTATAAGAAGAACACCACGCGAATCCTGGGCTAAACTTCTATATTTACTCGACTTACCATACATAAAATAATACCTGGACGTATAGCGTAAGAGGGGACTTTCTACGTGCAATGTTGCCACATTTTACACTAAAAATGACGTCGTACAACATATGGCCACTAACATTTTCGTCGCGAATTAGCACAAATATTCACGAAGTGCGCTTATTATGAGGTTGTTAGGTTCCTTCTGGACACCCTTCATAAATGAGTTCACGGTACCAAGCAGTAATGCAAATGTCTGCGCCACCTCCATATTCCTGAGTAACTATGCTTAAATTAACAAGTAGTACTTTTTCATTCACTGCTACTCTTGCAGTTTTTGTTATTTCATAATCTCTAAACTTAATAACCATGTATAAACCCTTCATGTATAATTTTCATAGCTGTTTTCATGAGGTCAATACTCAAATTATTTATGCAATAATGCATTAAGCTACACAATAACGCCTGTGTTCTTTCACGTAAAAATTAGTGTTTAAAAATGTAGGTCCTAAAAGTTATGCAAAAAGTTAGGCTATTCATTACTTAAATACAAACCACGTGAAATTATATGAAGGTGTCATTCTGTAGCTTAATACATTCACTATCACTCTAAATTATTTCAATCATATGGTTCGAATAGTTTTTATTTTGGGTAAGCAGGCAAAAGATTCAAATCGATACTATGACAAGCGCTTGTACGAAAACTATGGAACCGTAAAATAATTTACTTGTGCGAATTTACTATTAATTTAATGTGAAAGGTTTGGACAGTGTTTAGTACAGTTATAAAATTACTAATATTTCGGTGCAGAGAAGCCTTAAAGATGAATATTAGAACAGCAATTGTTACGTTTATACCCCCCCCCCCCAACACAATCCCTTGGGAATTCAAGTTTCTGTGTCCCTGCATGAGGAGACGACAAGACATTAAAAGTCTTATTTGGGAACAAAGTATCTTGTTTGTTATAAATGCACTTACATACAATTGAATAGAATGTGGGGTATAACTTGCATGTAAATGTTGGTCAGTTACAGCTTAATGCTACAAGTGGAGAGACGTGGATACTGGGTGATGAAGTGAGTATAACAAACTGCGTGTTCAAACACGCGCTGACTAATAACTTGGAGGACAATGACCTGGCTTTGTGGTGACAAAGGGGCTGCCGGACAGAACCAGCCGCCTTTCAGTGCGAAGTTGCCCGTGACGCGAGAACTACAGCTGTGTTTACTATGTGTCTGTAGCCGCGAGCAACAGTCCGACAGTCACAGTTGGTCCAGTGCCATGAGCCATCATACATGATACATAGCTGCAAGTCAACACTAACAATACGTTTCTAGCATAACATCACAGCCTACTTTCCTTCATTTCGGTGCGAATTAACACAATATTATATGGCTGCTAGTAAAATTTGTTATCATAGAAAACGTAATGTTAACTTTATTTTTCAAATATTTTGCTTACATAAAATTTTGGTTAGAAATGGTCAGTAGCGGCCAGGATATAAGTGCACAGGTGCACGTGCACACTTAGTTTTCTGTTAAGCATTTTTGTAAATTATTTAAAACATTCTTGTGTGTCCCTGTAGCGCCAATACAGTTTGGAACGTTCGTCTATCCGATCACAAATGCACGGAGTTTTTTATCCTGTGAAGCTGCGATGTTGCAACACTGTACCGTGCACAACGGAGCTGTGCTCTTCTCTCGGTCATTCTGCGCATGCGCACGACAAAATGACGTCTCCTCTAATGGGAGTTTTAACATTGAAGAGGAGCACAGGTCTACTGTGCTCATGCCTGTTGATCGCGGAAACAGTTACTTCTTTCACTTCTTGGTGGCAGCACCTACTGGCGCAGCTAGTGTTACATCCCCGCAACTATGAAACACCTCGCTAGATGCCAGCAGTTATCTAATACCAGGCCAAACGTGCCTTGAGCAAACCAGCGAGGAGATGCTGTGGTTTTGAATGTAAAACTAATGTCGGTAATACAGAATGCAGGTAATTAATGTATATTCGCTCAAACAGCGTTTTTACATATTGAATCCAAGATATGAAATATTACTCAATAACCCTACTAGAAAATAATATTTTTAACGTCGGGCGTTAGGAATAAAGAAAATATTAGTTATCATTTAATTGCTGAAATTAATAACTTTGCAAATAAATTTAAACTAGGTGGAAAAATATACGTACTCAGTGCTTATTAAAGAGTCATGTTGAAATTTGCCTGGAAATAAAATAAAGGGAAACAAAACATCCTTCAGTGCTAGTAATAAAATTTTAACCCAAGTTTTGTATCATGAAAAGTTTAGTAAAACAACATGAAATTGAGTGTGAAGGAACAATTTTTTAACTGCTTTAAAGTCAAAATTTTCTTTCTTAAATTATATTTCGACATAATGAGTGAACACCCATTATCTGACTTCACCGGCCGCTACTGGAAATGGTTGTTTGGTTTCCCAAATATGCCATATCATATTTATTCGTAGGATTCTATCTTTAAAAATGGCACACATCCAGCACTACAGACTATTTAAATGTATAAATAATATTTTCTGTTAGAGTACATCATTTTTTAAATTGCTAATCGTGTGTATTTTATTTTTACGTTTGATTTCTTGTTTTAAGTTGTGTTATTGCAAAACATTCTGACTTAATGTTTGGCGGACAGTGAAAAATTTAGAAAATATTGCATTCTTAATCAAATAACGCGTAAATAATGATTATTATAAATGAATACAGGGAACTAATAGATATCATGTACATCGTGGCACAAATTGTGGCCGTGACATTATTGCTTATTTCATTTCGGGAGAGAATGGTTGGATGAACACAATTTTTCCTGTATCTGCTGTAAATTTCTGTGACAGACAAACTCCCAAAATATGGCACAATAATGTAAAATGAAGTGGCTCAACAGATAAATTTACTTATTTAAAATTGCCAAACGAATTTTTTTTTACTGAGAGTAAGTAAAACCGTTAAGCACCGTATTTATCAAACTGTTAGATAAATTTCAAACCAACTATATTTACAGTACATATTACAAGCAAAAACATGTATATATTTTAGACATATTTTGTCATATGCTTTGTATGATAGCGATCCAAAACAAGTTCAGAAAATTATGAGACGAATTTCAGAAAGAATTTCTCAGGTAGTCTATGTTCACATACACTAGGTAAGTGACACGTTAATTTTTTTTAATGATCATTATTTATTTAGGATATATGACGTACCAACAATACATAAGCTAGGATATTGAGCTGAACCTATAATTTGAGTAATTGTTTTTACCCTACCTTGCGTAAAATAGTTTTAGTCATACACAAAACATATTATACATCATTTCATAAAATATAAAGTAAATTAAATTAATTCCTTGTTCATTTACAATATTTACTTTACATTTTCGACGTCATCGTGCATAGAAATGTGTATGCACAATTACAGAATTTATCACGGCGACTAGGTTCGAAAGAAATGTTACGAGAGAGTAGATATTATATAATGCGCGGTTCATGTTCGTTTGCGTTGGCAGCATGTCGAACCTGGGAATACATAGCCTAAATAAACATAAATGTCAAGCGACCCGGAGGCTAACTGGAGTAAAAAAATATGAACGATACTCCGAGGATCGCCCAGTCATGTTTGCTCTCCGGCCCTAAGGGTGGACTCTATAGAGAGTTACGTAAACCCGGAGAGATGGTCACAATCTTGAATTTTTGTATTTTGTGTCATAACTTTTTTTTGGTAAGTTTAAGGAACTATAACCTAACAGCTGAATATAATTAAAATTGATAGAATTTTAGACAGTATAAATCTTTGTTTGCCGTTACTATTATTGCAGATCTAATCGCAGTTAAGAAAGTAATGACAATGTGAATTTTGTATGTCTCTACTTACAATGCGAGAGCACAAATATTCACATGCCTACAACGCTGGCAACTGGACAACACGGTAGAGAGGCCAATCTCCCTAAAGACGTAACACACATAAATCATAAATAACAACACATAAAAGTTCGTGGCCAATTGAATCGCAGATTATGTTCCTAGCCACCCATGCACGGATTCCACGCAACATATTTGACAAGGCACTCGGCAATTCTGGCTCTTTAGTGGAATAACCAATTTGAAAAAAAAAATTAAAATACTAATAATAAATTTGGTTATAGTTTTGATTTTTATACTATATGGTATGGTATAAGAGACAATTGACGACATTTTTGCTCCATTTGGTTTTATTACCTTTCGTGCACATGCGCATCTCTGCTTTATGGTCAGTGATCGTTAGAAACGATGTTTTATAATGGGAAATCTTGACTGTTTGCTGGATTTCATCACACTTTCAACTTTTTAGATTATTACTGACTTTCTCTTGTACGTGGAGACGTTGCCCTAATTCACTGAGCCAATAAGAATCCTGCTATTGCAATATTTGTAGAGACATGAACTTTTCGCGAAAAGAATTTTGCCCCAATTTGTTCCAGTACCTTATGTGCATGTCTGCAGTTCTGCTTCATAGATATTGGCAGCGTGCCTTTGAACTGTGACGTTTCTCATTTGACTGTACCAATCACAATAAGGTTACTGTAACACCACACGTCTGTGATTTGCGTGTAAAACCCCACGACACACGAATGTCAAAACATCCAATCTCTGACCGTGAAGCAAGTCTG